>VZSE01010353.1:186231-230986 GCA_013398275.1 Promerops cafer
TATATATATATATATATATATACACAGAATCGGACTTTCAAAACGGCTGCCATCCGGGGAAATCCATTCTCATCAATGGCGAGACTCCCAGAACGTGTTGTTCATTCCTTTTTCATTTGGAAATGTCAATGCGTGTTGTCAGAGCGCAATTGTTTTCCTTAATCATCCGCAGCGGTGGAGTAGAAAGCGCTCATCTTTGCGGTGGGGGAAAAGCCACTCGCTTTATTCACACCCCACTCAATTTCAAGAGGATGCTTTCCAGGCTGGCTTGGCCCTCGGGAATCACAGTTTATACGCTCATCTTCTCTACGAGCCATAAAGATCCTTCCACCGGGAAATTTGGCTTTCTTTTGCTAGGGTTGCTGCAGAAGGAGAGGCGCAGACACAAGGACACGTTCTAGAAGGTGCCAGAGAAACCTCAAGGAAAAGCCATCCAGCAACCTGAGCATCCTCTTGCTTTAAATGCGGGAACCAGAAAAAGAAGCGGGGCTTTGTTGTCGTCTCGGTTCTCGCCAAGGCCGGAAAGGCGAACTGCGGAGCGTGGTTCCTTTATCGCTCTCCAGAGCTGCTCCTCAGCGCCACAAGCTACTTACAATCTTTTCAGTTCAGTAATTGTTGGGGGTTTTTTTCCCCCCAGCAATCACAAAGAAAAGCTGCTGAAAGGTGCAGGCAAGAGACTTCTTAAAGAGCTGTTGACAACTCCCAGGAAACTTTTACATTTCGAATGCATTCTGCCCACAATTCCTGTATTTTCTGTGGTTAAGTTCCTCAATTTAGCACACAAAGCTATTTGCATGAAAATAGCATCTTGAGAGTTTCTTACAGAAGACTTACAATACCTTGCCTTAAAAAAAAAAAATACACCTCATAATTGTAGAATTATGTGTTGAACATCTCAGGTAGCCGGGGTAAGAGGAGAACGAAGCACAAACCTGATTGCAAACATTTTTCTTTCATTTTAGATCCCATCAAGCTCTCATTCTCCAGCTGCCACTCACAATGGTACTCCTGGATACACTAATCTAGTGCCATTATCATTCTCTAAAGGCAAGAAGCACTTTTATTAAAGCAAATACAAATTAATTTAATGGTTTCACTGTCTGTGTTTCTAAAAATACATGTAGATTTCCTCTTGACCTGCAGAGAGAAAATTCTGTATCGATACATTCTTGGGTAAACCCACTCCTAATGAAAAATAAACATCCCATCTGGTAAGCACCTTTTTCCCAAAGTCCCAGAGAAATGGCTGGAACCTGTGATGCACCACCCAGGTCAACTGAGAGATTAAATCTCCTTCTAGAGGAGATAATCCTCAATAAATCCACCAGACTACAAATTCCACCAAGATAAAATGTTTTGGGTAGCTATCAATTCTCACCTAAGGACGCTGCACCTCCAATCCACATCTTAAATTACACTGTGGAGTAAACAGGACAGCTGGCACTTCAACATGCTGCAGATAAAACAAAACAAAACAAAAAGCCAGAGGGGTGAGTTTACCAAATTCTACGTTTGCTGGTGTTTCTGGGTCAAAGTCTCACAAAAAGAGGTTGCTCCTGATGCTGGATGTTGGGATGAGCAGGGTATTTTCCAAGTTTTCACTTGCTTAGGTCCTGGAGTCCACATCTCTGCTTCAGAATTCCTAGTAAAGAAGAGATATCTGGCCTCAAACTGTGCCAGGGGAGGTTCAGGCTGGACACCAGGAAGAATTTCTTCACAGAAAGGGTTGTTAAACAATGGAAGGGGCTGCCCAGCGAGGCGGTGGAGGTGTTGAACAAACAGTTTGTGGCACTCGGTGCTCTGCTCTGGTTGACCGAAGAAAACCAAACAACCCAACAACAACAACAACAACCCAGCCAAAAAAAAACCCCCCAAAAAAACCACCCACAAAGAATAACAAATCACTGGAAAGAAGCCCAGGCATCATCTGGACTTTTCTTTGTGGACATCCCCTGCCCTTCTTACAAAAAACATCAGGACCACCTCCTAAAATGGCACATAGGAAGAACTTGTTGTGGTGTGAACAAATGCAGAATCATCTGGATGACTGGAGTATTCAGCACATCGTTGCACAAATTCACTTTTTAAAAAAATGACAAGGACACCTCCAAACAGCTCTTAAGTAGCTATTCTCATGCAAGTGTTTGTGTGCACAAATGCCAGAAAAACACAAATAGCAAGAAATACACTGAAAGTAAAAAAAAAAAAAAAATTAAAAATCATTGCGAGTAGAGGAGCTCTCTCCCACGAGGCAGCAGGAGGTTTTTATTTTTTAACACTTCTGCCTGTTTTTGCAAAGGCAGGAAGAAAAGACAAATTAGAAAGGTGAGAAGGTAGCAAAGCACAAGGTCAGCAATAATGTGGCTCCGAGGTATCATTGAATTCAGCCAAGGTCAATCACAGGAGCCACGTTTTTACCTTGGTGCCTTCACCAGGTGGCTTAACATGTTGGAAGGATCCGGCCCAAGAAACATTAGAGTCTCTCATTTCTGCCTCAGCGAGAAGCACTTGCAGGAGCCTGGGTAATTAAACTAATAAACCACAAGTGAAAGCCTGGGCTCGTGCCACTTTTTGACAAACGCATTGTGTCACATTAACAGCCCTTATCCCGTCGGAGGGGATGGGAGCTGGGAGCAGGGAAGGAGCAGCACCGGGGAGAACGAGACAAACCAGCTGATTTTCAATTAAGAGTTGAAATAAAAATGAAGTGCTTTTAGCGCTCGGCCTTCGAACTGCCAATACTCTTAAATAACACAGATACCCGGCCGTCCTACAGCCCTGTTAAATCAACTTCATTTGTTTAAAGCAGAGCTCAGCGGCACTTACTTAACAAGCACCACTTCAAGCATGACTCAACACAGGCAGGAAGCCTTTCGGGGCAAAGGAAAACGTCTCTGAGGGATGCTGGGAGGCAAAAATTCTCTTTGGACTAGAAATCACTCACCACAGCAGCTTCTGGCCAGGCGCAGAGCATTTGGAGATCATCTGTCTCTGCTTAGGCTGAGGTAGGTCCTAGGCTGTCCCAGGAAGGAATGCTGATGTCCCCAGAGGTTAAGCAGCTGCTGAGGTTGGGATTGCAGGCTCCTGGAGGGAGAAGCAAACACCTCAGAAGGTGGCTGAGCTCAGGGCACCCTAAAAATCCTCCTCAGTTACCACTTCCTCCTTGTTGGCTTTGCTGGAGGACTCTAAAGCCGAGGACCCTAAAGTCTTTAAAGCATCACATGTGGTTTTGGCCTGGAGGTTGGAGGTTGAATTTGAAAGATGGGTGCTGATGTCCCTAAAAAACACCTGATGGGTGAGGGTCTTCAGGAGAAATGGGTGTTAATGTCTTTGAAATGGGTTTTGTGTCAGTACCAGCCCCAAGCTGCAAGGGTTTGTTGCAGAGCCAGGTCTGACTCCTGAACTTCAGGGCAATAGGAGAAATAGGCCCACACAAGCCCATTGCAGAGCCCAGACAGTCTGAACATCTGGTGGGTCTGCAGAACCCAGACAGCCTGAACTTCTAATTTTGGGGGAAATAACATGTTCAAGGGAGGGAACGTGTGATGGGTGGTTCAGGAAAGGCTGCACCTTCCTCCTGCGTCAGCCAACAGGGAAAGGAAGTGAGCAACATGTGGCCAGGAGTTTAGGATAAGAGGCTGAGTCCTGTGAAACTGAGAGAGACCTCACAGGGATGTGCCCCAGTGGACTCTCCCCCCTTATTCGAGCAAAGTTGCAGGACTCCTCTGTCTCCTTTGTGGACACTGGCTCTTCATAGTGTGGCTTTTCTGTACAGACTGGAGCCCTGTTTGGTGGGTCAGCAGCATCCAAGGTGTCAGTGGGATCCATTGATGGTGGATGGCTCCAACGCCCCATCTCCATCTCTGCTTCAGTCCCTGTAACATTTCACAGCCTGTCCCTTGTAATTCGGGCACCTCCCTGCACAGGCTGACGTGTGCACACGCTGTGCAGATTCCAGCTTTTCCTCCAGGAGTATCCAGGCATCCTCTGTGAGCTCTCACCTGTAGTGATCTCTCCTTCCTTACCAGTTCTGTCTGGGTGGATGTACCTCAGGCACGGCTGCTGCCGCCGCACTGTCCTGGTTCTTCAGGGCTGAGGGAAGCTCCTGGACCTTCTTCACCACATTTTAAATGCTTCGAGCTTCATGTTTCATTAGTGGTGACTCTTCCCAGTCATTATTATCCGCTCTAGTTTCTGTATTTGGATCTCTTTGATCCATTTACAATAAGATCCACTTACTCCAGTCCCCGACCCCGCATCTTTTGATGCAACACACAACTAATTCTTTGCCAGAGCCTCTTTCCTTCTGCCAAAGAGCTCTCCAGGAGCAGCTTTGTGTTACAGCCAAACCCATTCACAGGCCCCTTCACACACTTACCCTGAAGCTCTCCTTCAATCAGTTCTCCTGGTGGAAGTGCTCTTGTCCACACATGCTCCAGGCTCTGGTGCGCTCCGTACAAAGCCTCTCAGCGCCTCCGGAGTGGGGTTTATGGACCAATGTGCATTAACCTTTCCTCTAAAAATCCTGGATATGGAGAAACAAGGTTATCCCAAAGGCCTAATAACCAGTGGAGAGCAGGAGGAGCAGCTGCAGCCTTGCAGAGTGTTGAACTGCCTTCCTCAGATGCTTGGATGAGGGAAATAAGCACAGAAGTATTTTAAAAGAATGCTCCTTTGTCCCTCTCAAAACTACCAATGATCAGGAGCTAATTTTCTCTGTCCTGTTAGAGCTTGTTTTATTTCTTGAAAAATTAAAACCTGTCCTTAAGGTTTTAAGCACCGATGATTTTTCAATGGCTCAGCTTCAGGCTTGTAGAACAGCAAAATTATCATCACATATCATTAGATAAAGCAGAAGTTTCATTTTTAAAGCAAAAAAAAACATGCATTAATATTCTCTGTGATAAATGCAGAAGCACATCTGATAGAATCATATAATATCCAGATCTGGAAGGGGCCCACAAGCATTATCAAGTACAACTCCTGGCCCTGCACAGGACACCCCAACAATCCCACCCTGTGCCTGAGGGCATTGTCCAAATGCTCCTTGAACTGTGGCAGGTTTTGGGGCCATGACCATTCCCTGGGCAGCTGGATCAGTCTCTGACCACCTCAATTCACACTTCTGGATACAAACAATTTGGAAAACAGCCTGAACTCTTCTCTACTATCAACATAATCCAAAATATGGATCAAACCAGAGCTGTGGCGAAGGAGCAGCAGCACACAAACACACGTAGTTTACTTCCCACCTGCCCCCATGCACCTAAATTTAAATCCTTACGAGTGCGAGGAAACAGCAGCATTCAGATCTTGACTTTAAAACATTTACTGTCCAATGACATGTGGCCCTTTCCTTAGGGATGCACCCATGCTTTGGGGAGGGGAAAAAAGGTATGAAGGCATTAAGAGCTTAGGAGCACTCTACTCCTCCACACACACCAGCCCAAAGCTTAGGACGATGCCAAACCAGCCACCCCACTCGGTTCCACTGGTGAGCTCCAAACTACAAAACCTGAGGCTGTGTAAAGCACCGTGCTCTGCTGGCCCTGCCGAGAGCCCTGGCAGCCCCCAGGACACGAGCACATCCCTGGCAGGGGGATGCCTGCCACGCTCACCCAGCCCGGGGCGGGCTCTGCCCGCACGCTGAGCAAAGGCGGCGTCTCGGCCCCTCTGTTTCAGAAGGAAGAAGTAGAAAAAGGGACAAGGCTGAGATTATTATTCGAGGTTTCGGAACCCGGAGGGATGGGGGAGGCTGGAAAACGTCACAGACTTCTTGCAGACGTGACACAGGCTGGCTTGTGGGCAAATTAACACAACCGGGAGAATTCGCTCGGGCTCATCAGGGTAATGAAATGTGATATCCACTGGAGAAAGCAGGGGCAGGCACAGCTCCACTTTGCTGTGGCAGCAGTGCCCTTTAGACAAAAGACTCCCTGGTGAAATGCAAAACAACTCTGGGACAGAGTGCATTCAAACAGGATCCAAGGACAGCAAACCCGTAACCTCGTAAGTAGATCCCTTCTGTTCCATTTCTGTGCCTAAGAGGGGGAGCAGGCACTCAGCAAACACTGCCATCTTCCTTTTCTCCTCCCTAACAGTCCCGTTGTTTAGGGTCCAGACCAAAACGTCTCACCCCAAAAATCCTTGCTGACTACACACATACAGGCCATGCTCAGCAGCCATAGGTTCTTTAAGACTGATTTACAGCAACTGCTGCACCACGCAGCAAAATCCACCTGGCAAACAACTCTGCCCATCCAGACACCTCTTTTCTCCTCCAGATCAACCCAAATCTGCCAGCACGCATTTCCTGTGAGGACAGATAAATTTCAGCTCCTTTTAAACTCTCCTGTCCAAGACCACTGGTTTTAAGGATGGTCTGTGTCATCTCAAGACCAGCGAGGAAATATTCCTTGCTAACAACCAGGACTGCTGTTCCCACCTCTTCAGAAATGCTTTTTGGTGCTGTCCCTACCTCTGATCCCATGGCACATCCTTCTAACAACTCCCAGCCCTCATGACTCTCTCCAGGCTTGCAGATGAAGACTTGTCTTTTGAGCTATTACAGTTTTTCTGTAAATCAACCTTCTTTTAGGGCCCCCTGCCTTGCCCTTACCTCCCCATCTTCTGTCATTACCACCAGATTAATTTTTCTAGAAGCAGGACTCCTGGAAAACCCTTTCAGAGGAACTTCAAGGAGATCCTAGGAAAGGTTTTCCAAAACAACACTGTTCTTGCCCTAACATGGCTCGAGCATTGTACATACATGCAGAGAAGGAAAATTCCCATTACCCTCTGGATAACACCACCTGAGAGCTCCTCTGCAAGTCTGTAGCTCTGAGTAAAAGGGAGTCACCAGCCCTAGGGAGAGGAAAAAAACAGGGATCACAGCTTAAACTTCACTCTTCACACTTTCCTTCGCAGAGGAAATGCTGCATTAAGATGTTGGGTGAAGGATAACACATCCCACACTCACCCTCTCAGCTCAGAACGTGTAGCCCTCTGCTACAGAATCCCAAATTGCTGTGCTCGGGCAGGTGATTCATTTGTTAAATCATTTCTTTGGTGCTGCCTGGACTTGAATTAATTTTAGTGAATCCATATCTAAAGATGCCAACCCTTGTTCCTGAAACCCTGAACTGCTGTGACATTCTGTTTTCCATGAGTCTGTTGCCTCAAAACCATCTCCTGGGCCTTGATACCAGCAACACACGGATATTTGTTTCTCCACACGGCTTGTTTTGGGTTTTTTAGGGCTTTAAATAAACTGTTACAAAAACGTTGACTTTGCAAACAAAGTTTCCACACGCAGCAATGTGCCTGCTGCGTGGCCTGTTAATTCAGATGTGTGTTTTAAGAAGGGTTCTGCGGGCAGCAGCAGCCAGGCTTTGGGAAGTTACATAAATCAGTGCATTCTCTCTGTACGTGCTAACAAGGAACAAATGCCTCCTTCCCTTCCAGTTAGCGTTCGTGTGTGTCACGGGCGCCGCTCCCTCTCCCCACCTTCCCCACTGTCTTCAGGATAGGACCATGGAAATTGTCACACTGAATTATGCTGATAAACCATCCAATTCCGTGCCCTCTCTCCAGTCATACCCCGCACCAGCTGCTACGGATTTTACTCTCCTGCTAATTGACAGTGATGGAACAGCAGCACCACCACGAGGGATGTATTTCCTTGGCATTAGGGGCCCCCCTCCTTTCCTTCCATGTTTTGTCACGTGGATTTTCATCCTGCCTCACGTACCTGGGAATGGTGTACCTGGAGAACACCTGCTGTGGGTTTTTGGGAGGGACTTGGCAGTATCAGCCATGAAGATGCTCTGAGGGCTGGAGCACCTCTGCCACGGAGACAGGCTGGGAGACCTGGGGTTGTTCAGCCTGGAGAAGACTGCAGGGAGACCTGAGAGCCCCTTCCTGTGCCTAAACGGGGTTGTATAAAAAGGAGAGAGAGTGACTTTTTACATGGGCTAATAGTGACAGGATGAGGGGAAATGATTTTAAACTGACAGAGGGAGGTTTAGATGGGATATTAGAAAAAGATTCTTCCCTGTGAGGGTGGAGGGGTCCTGGCAGAGAGTGCCCAGAGAAGCTGTGGCTGCCCCTGCATCCCTGGCAGTGTCCAAGGCCAGGCTGGATAGGGCCTGGAGCAACCTGGGATAGTGGAAGGTGCCCCTGCCCATGGCAGGAGGGTGGAACTGGATGGTCTTTAATGTCCCTTTCAACCCAAACTGTTCTGTGATTCTGGCAAGGAGTTCTGCAGTTTGGCATATCAACTGAGCAAACAGCTTTTGATTCCTGTATTGCCCCTCAGCTGCAGGTGACCATCACTTAAACCTCCCAAAAAGGGCTACCTACACAAGGGCACGGGTGACTTGCCAGGGTCACTCAGTAACTTGAGCACTCAGTAATTGTTTTGTCTCTTCTGCAAACGGGAACAGTCCTTGCAAGTAAAGCAGCCTCAGGAAGGACAGTTTAAGAAGTGTGATGCTTGCTGTGGCAGGGAAGCCTTCCCTTGCCTCTAATCCCTGTCAGAGCCTTTCTTCCCAAACCTTCTGTTTGTGCTGATGGCCCTCCCTGCCCTCTGGAGGGCTCCAGGCAGCCGGCCAGCTCCCACAGATACATCCAAGAGCTCCTCTCACCCCAGGGCAAGGGAAGAAGGGGCCAGGCCAGACCCAGCCCAGCTGGAAGTCTTCCTCCTGTGCACCGGCCACGCACACAGCCCCGCGACTCGGATGAACAAAACCCATGGAAAATTGGATGTTGCAGGGATCCCACGGCGAGGAGGGGATGGGGATGGGGTTGGGCTGCCAGACAGAGTTCAGCTTTCTCCCTCGGCCAGGAAATTTGCGGCGTAATTAAAATGAAATCTTGGTGTCTGTGTTGCACGTTGAAATATTGATGGAGGGAGGCATAAAGCATTTTATGAACGCAGGCTTCCATTTTGTGATTTACTGCCCCCAAACACCGCTTTCACAGAACCTACTTGGGAAAAAAAGGGGAGAGATGAAAGAGCAATAGGGGTTTTATCACTGCAGAAAATGGGAAGGGAATTGGACAACGTTAAATACGATGTATTGAGATAGTCTTTGGCTCTGAACTTCACATACAGCAGGAGCTCACTCACACCTGGAAAAGGTCCTCTGAAGTCCGTGGACAGTTTATTCCCCTTTCCTTGTGCCAGAGCAATGCTGGGAAGGGGCTACACTGCTTTTAGCTGCAGTCAAAAAGAGGTCAAGCTCCTGTTTATAATGGGAGTTGCAGTGAAGTACTCACAGCAGTGGGGGAAGGCACAGGAAGGACTCCCCACCACCTTTACCTGCCCCTCTGTCCTTCTTACTCAGCCCACCAAGCACAGCTCGGCCAAAGGGACTCTGGCTCCATCCCTGCTTCAAAAAAGGGGAGGAGGAAACATTTAGAGAGTATTTAATTAATGACCTAATTACAGCACAGGCTAAGGCAGAGGCCTTTGCTGGAGCAACAGCAGCAGCTAACCCTGCCCGACGTATATTTGCCACAGAAATGAGAGGCAAATTTGGGATGAGAGAAATCCCAAATCTGAGTCAAAGATGAGACACACACAGAAGCAGTTGGGTCTGTAGGTTGGCACTCAGCCTACCCAGTGCCAGGCTCCTTGCTCCCAGTCCCAGGCACCGTCAGGTCCAGCTGAGGTCATGGACAGACCCTGGTAGAGCAGCTCAACACACCCAGGGTGTGAGATAAGGTGCCCAAATGCTTCACACTTCAAGGGTCTGTGCTGGTTGGGCTCAGCCCAGCTCCCCCAGCTGGAATATTCTCTTGCTACTCGATGCAGGCACAACCTTGTTTCATTTATTTTAATTCCCATTTCTTCCAAAAATGAAGTTCATTAGACTTCAGC
This sequence comes from Promerops cafer, assembly GCA_013398275.1. Classification (NCBI taxonomy): domain Eukaryota; kingdom Metazoa; phylum Chordata; class Aves; order Passeriformes; family Nectariniidae; genus Promerops; species Promerops cafer. Next base: position 196,115 of record VZSE01010353.1, read on the forward strand.
TTTACATTTTCTACCTGTGCTGCTTTCAAGTGCCATTTCCTCTGCTAAGCTTAATAACTTGGATTTCTGAGCTGACTTTAAACCATAAAATTTTGACCATACCTTTGAATTCAATGTTTACAGGTACAGTTTTGAACCCCTGGCACAAAGCAGCTGTTGTCCCACAGGTTGAGGCAGAAAGGAAAAAAACAGAACCAAAACCAACCAGGTTGAATATTCAAAGCTGGCTGGCTGGAAGAGCCTTTACTAACTACTCATCTTGTGAAAATACATTTCATTTTAAGGTTTGAGCCTGTTTTGACATAGGCATGGGATTCATCCAGCAGGGCAACTTCATTGCAAGACGAATTTTTATATTCCATGCCCCTTTTACAAGTAATTCACTCAGAGCCATGCAACAAAACACTTTATGAAGCCTCTCGATTTACTGGTTCCTCAGCAGAAAATATCAGCGAGAGGTCTGTGGAAAATTAAATATATGCACATATTGAGAAAAGCAGTAAGTGATAGATACCACTCAATGAAGTTTTATGTGACCAGTTGCTGTTGGTGGATATGTGATTTAAAGGTTGCATTAAATACCTGAAGCTTTAACTAATCACTGTATAAATAACTTACAGTGGTGGCTCCAGGCAAAGGGCTGATTTTCATCTCCTCAGCAGACCCGTATCAACAGAGGTGGATTCATATTAAGATCTACAGGAGGATGAAAATAAACCTTAATTCCAGGAATGCTGCTGGAAAACCAGAGAGCAAGCCTGAGTACAGCAGCCTGCAAGGAGCAAAAATATCACCTGTTCTTCATCTCCAAACACGGCGCCACAGGGAGCAAGGCCCAAAAGGTCTCAGAGACACAGGGAATTATCCACTGAACAATCCCTCCCTGGGCCAATGGGATTGTTAACAGGAGACAAATCCACCACCCCCAGGACACTCGTGGGGGATTGGAGCATCACACCGGATAACCCAAGAGCAGGGGACAACCTTCAACATCTCAGGAGGCCTCACTGAGTCCTTTTAGCTCTTCAATTTAAATAGTTTTAATCTGACAAAAGGAGGAGTTGCTTCAGGGCAGATTCATCTGGCAGGAAGGAAATTACACGACTTCCCAACGTGACCAAGTATTTGCTGTGTTGCAGGAACATTCAGGAAATAACCTCACAGATGAGCAAGGACAGCAACAGCCTCTTACTTTGGGGAGGAAGGGTGAGCACACAGCTTCCCAGGAAAACACCAGATGTTTGCCTGGATCAGGAAACACTTCCCAAAACTGTAACTCCTCCTTCCTGGTTTTGAGGCTGTGCAGCTTTGGAGCTTTGGACAATTTAGGGTTACCTGTGTGCAGATGTGGCTCCACCACTGGCCAAGTTAATTGTTAGGAGGAGGAAGATAATTCAGACAGATATTCATCTTATGTTCTCTCCTTCGTGGCCCAAGAGACATTCTCCAATTCCTTACAAAATGAGGATAATCATATGGTATTTACCACCTTTAAGGAGCATCCTGCCTCCTTTTTCCCCAAGGATGGTCACTTGGGATGAGAGGAACTGAAGCTCCTGCCCATCTCCTCCTTTAACCAACACACAAGGGGCAGGGATGGGAAGAAAGAAAAATATCATCAAGGTCAGTTTTCACTGGGATGAGGAAGAAAAGTGCCCTTTCACTGTCCCTTTTGGCTCCTGCTCCTGATGTTGAAATCCAAGAGCTAATGAAGATAGATGGGTTCATCCATACTGTTGGGGTCTGGATACTAATGAATGTTATTTAATGGTCAAGGGCTGTCACGGGGCACACTGATTAATTAGCAGAGTTAGGAGGAGAGTGACTCCAGCAGCACATCAGCTCTAATAATAGAACCCAAATCAGTCGGGAAGCGGAGCCAAAAGGATGAGGCAACTGTAGGCTCACAGCTCACCTTCACCACGAGAAACAAAGGCAAAAACTCCTCCAGATGGATTTTTTGCACCTCCCACCTCCTGCTAGGAAGACATGTGTTGTTACAGGGCCAGGTGTCCTCAGGGAGGAGCAGGGGGGGTGGAGGTGACCGGTCCATGATCGCGGCTGTGGGTCAGCGCTGCGAGAGGTCAGCGAACGGGTGCTCCTTCAGACCCGACAAGAGACCTCAGCACAGCCCCTCTTTACAACTTTCTACCTTTTGAGGATACAAACTTTTACTCAGAACAGAGTCTTAAACACTCTGAGGTCTCGATTTCTCCTTGCTTCAGTTCCCTACCTCTACAAATAAACCCCTCCACATCCATTTCAAGCATAATCTACTCAAAACATGAAATCTTTCTCCCTGCGTGGCTACACAGCCTAGGAAAAAAACAAACAACAACAAAAATCCCACAACAAACAGCTTGTTATAGAAGTTTTCTACACTAGTGGGGAACAAACCAGAAAAACAAATTAACAAAAGTGACCCCTGGGAGAGGAGAGCTCCACTTAAAATAAGCTTCCCAGGTGTCTGGAGGAGAGCAGGGAATGATGAGGAAACAGCTCTATCACATATACCCACATTTGTTAGAGCACACACTGACACAGCTGGGAGACACTGACAGCTCTGCAGAGTAAGACTAATTTCTAAGCACTGAAAATCATCTTGGGGGAAGGCTTAGGAGTAAAAATTATCCAGCCAATCTGACAGAGTGGTCATAATTTTGGCGTCTAACATCTCAGTCATGCCTGAGCCACAAATTATCTTTCTGCCTCAGCAGAAAGCAGAGGTCTTCATGGTTTTTGTTGACATGGCAGACTTGATTGCTTGCTACAGAAGCTTGGAAAGGAAGACAAGTGGGTTTTGCACCAAGCTTAGTGCCAGAGAAGACAGAGGCACAGGGCAAAGAGGGGAAAGATCCTGGCCTGTTCCCCACTTTGCTGGTTTCCCACAAGCTCTAAAATACCCTTTCTGAAGCTCTGTAAGGAAAAGACACAATTCCATGCATTAGAGCACAGCTAAATCTCCCAGCAGTGTAAGTCGAAGCAAGTGAAATAAAAGCCAACCTAGTATCCCTTAAACTAAACCTGGAGTATATCTCGGGTTGTCCCTCAAATTTTATCAGAAGATGGTGCCACAAAGACAGTAAAAAACCTCCTCCCCATCTCCTCCCTCCTGGTTGGTGACTTCTGGCAATGAACACCCAAAACGTGCCCCAGAACCACAGTACCTACAGATTTTTCTGGTTCGTAGCCCAGAAACCAGCAGGTTTGTAGCAGGTATTTTACAGCGTTAATTAATGAAAGCTATGCACCACTAATCAAAATGCCTGATGCTGCAGTCCACACCTGAGCTCCAGACACAATTCAGATCCCAAATTTGCTGTGCTGATGAGGTGGGTAAGACACACCAGGTGGGATCTCACTCTTTCCCCCTCACAGCAGCCACATCTGTGCACAGGAGAACTGCAGTGGCACCAGGAGGGTGCCCAAAACTGTGAGTGCTCTTAAATATCACCCTTCTCCCTCCTACCCTGAGCTGAATTTGCCCACAAAAGCAAGGCTGAATTTCCAAGGAGCTGTTGGGGTGAGACACTCTCAAAGCCTTCAGCTGATTTAAGGCACCTGTCAGTCATAGAAACCCTCAGTTACCTGCTTAAGAAGGCAGAGCAGCTGCAGTCACCAGGCTTGAGTGAATCAGCCTCACCTGCTGCACTGTGCATCAGGAGAGAGGCTGAGTTATTGCAGAGCTCCCTGAGGCCTCAGGCTCACGTCTGCAGCACCACCACAGAACCTGTATTTATTTCCATGCTGGGCATTTGTAGTAAACTGCTGATCAATACCTGGAGAAAAACCCTCCCTTCACCGAGTGGTGCTGCTGCTACTGCCCAGAGGTTGCTTTTTTGATCCTGCTGGCTCTAGTCCTTGCTGCCATGGTGGTCAAGATCACATCTCCCACATGCCCTGGAGCTGTTCATCCTTTTTGTTATCACAAAGGGAACAGGAGTTTGGGGAGAAAAGTTCCTGTTTTGTTCTCCCTCTTCTTCTGCCCTTAGCCACTGGGTCTGTTCCTTCTTTACTCTGCAGGCAGTTTGCCCAAAGCCATTGATGAGCTCTCCTGAGCCTGAAGATATATTAGAGGTGGATTTGCAGGTACACCCTCACAGTGGAAACGCTCCCATCCCATGAACAGACACTGTCTGCAGTGCAGGACACACTCCAGTCCTCTCCTTCCCCTTGTGTGACCTGCACGAGGCCCAGCCTCTCCAAGGACAAGGACCTTCTGAGGGGCTCATGGCTGAGAGAAATCCTACAAGACACAGAACCCCAGAATGGTTTGGGTTGGAAAGGACTTTAAAGCCCATCCAGTGCCACCCCCTGCCACGGGTAGGGACACCTGCCACTAGCCCAGGCTGCTCCAAGCCCTGTCCAACCTGGCCTTGGACACCTCTAGGGATGGGACAGCCACAGCTTCCCTGGGCACCCTGTGCCAGGGCCTCCCCACCCTCACAGAGAACAATTCCTCCCTAAAATCCCATCTAAATCTTCCTAACATCTAATCTAAATCTGCACCCTCCCAGAAAACAGTCAGGTCTCTTTCCCAGCACTACAACACCGTGGCCAACATCTTCACTCCCAGGGTGCCTCGAGCGGGCAGCAGCAGCTCCCAGTGGAAGCTCTCTTGCCACAGGACATTAGCTGAGATGGTGACACAGGACAGCTGGTGCCACATGTCCCCCAGGAGCTTACAGCACCAGCGATTTTCCACTCTGGGTCAGAAACCACCACCTCCCTTGCTCCTTCCCCGCCTCCAGCTCCAGCACTTCGGCTTTGCAAGGTCGGAAACACTGAGGAGTCATTTCCCAGACGAGTCCAAGCCCCACTCAGACAACCTTCAGCAGCACTTCAGAGGGATGTCAGCAGAAGTGCAAGAGCTGGAACAAACCACCACGAGTGACAGGTGCCTCCTTTCGATCCCACAACCCTTCCTAGCAGGACACAGCTGTCACAGGGCAGCAGAGCTGGCTGGACTCACACACAGCTCCATTTTGCTGTAGCACACCCACAGAGTGCCCAGCCCAGGCTGTGAGTCAATGACACCTGGTAGTATTTCACCCCTCCCCTCCTCGCCATGCCTGCCTCAGGAATTCTTTATCCCTGGATTTTGAAGGCAGCTGCTCTGTTATCTAATTTGCTACCCCCAGCGGGGGAGGCACAGTGGCATTTTGGGTTAAGACTGCCACGTACACAATTTCCCGATTAATTTTGATCCTGCTTTGAACAAACAGTGCAGACAGCATGGTCCAGTGGTCCTTCCCACTAATAGCAAGAACAAGCAGAGCACACGAATTCAGTTTGTGAGAAGCAGCACAAAGCTCATTAGGCTGGGGAGGAAGAGAGGTGGTAATGTAAATAAGAGAGTAACCTCATCAAAAGAGTATGTTTAATGCTAACAAGGAAAAAAAAATCGGTGCTGCACCTGACATGAATACCATGAGTTTCCAGCAGCAGGTTCTGCATTAAGAAAAATGCAAAATTTGCAATGTGTCTCCAGCAGCTCCGCGTACACCACACTCCATGCCTGGATACTCTGCTTCCAGCAGAGTGCTTCCACACTTCCCCGCCCCACCCACCGCCCTCCTGGGAGGGCTGCGGATGAAGCTGAGCACCCGAGCACACTCCCACAGACAATCTGTGAGACACAGGCACACCCCCAGCCACCAGGCGACCATTTATCACCAAAAAAAAAAAACCCACTCTGTCTGCTCTCTCAGCCCTGATCGGAGAAAAAAAAAATACTACTATGAAAACCACCCAAAGGCAGATTTAGGAAATAAAATCCACAACTCTACCGTATAGCAAAGCTCCTGGAGTTGGCCCCTGTCCCCTCTAGCACCTCATCATGTGCCGTGGCCCATAAATTTCCTCTCTGTCTCCAAGGGATCGCTGCCTTAGCTTATCTTTTCTCCTCTCACCATCTCCTGTGTGTCACAGTCACTCCTTGCTTCTAAACCATCCCCAGGTGTTAAATATCTCACTAATCTCTGAGCAACTGCTCTCACCTGGCTTTGTAGCCTGATGTTTCTGGTTCTGATCAGAGGGTTTGGTTACCCAAAAGCTTCCCTACCTTCTCAAATCCTACCCCACAAGACATTTGTACAGACAGACCTCACCTTTACATCCACACCCAGGGCCTCTCTCCTGTCCCCTTACTGCTTTTTTCCTGTAATTGAAAAATCGGGAATAAAACCCTCGGACTTCCAGGACTTGAAAACAGAAATGGCAGCCAAACGATCTGGGGACAAGCTTTTAGCAGAGCCTGTTGCAATAGGGACCTACAAGCTGAACAGGGTCTCTTCATCAGGAACTGGAGTGATAGGACAAAGGGGAATGGTTTTAAACTGAAAGAGAAGAGATTTAGAGGGGATATTGGGAAGAAATTCTTCCGTGTGAGGGTGGAGAGGTATTAGAACAGGTTGCCCAGAGAAGCTGTGGCTGATCCATCCCTGGAAGTGCTCCTGGCCAGGTTGGACAGGGCTTGGAGCAGCCTGGGCTAGTGGGAGGTGTCCTTGCCCATGGAAGGGAGTGGGACTGCAGGGGCTTTAAGATCCCTCCCAACCCAAACCATCCCATGATCTCCAGCGATCTGGCTGGAGAGACGCCCTCAGTGCATGTCCCAGCAATGGCACCGACCACTTGGAACACACCGAAGGACCTGGAAATGCTTCTCACGGGAAATAATTGATCCCGAAGCTGAAGAGCTGCTCCGCAGAGCGCAGCCACGCTTCCGCAGGGCTGGCAGGGCCAGGAGCCACCGCTGCTTTTCGGGACCAGGGAGGGTTTCTGAGAGCCCTCCCCCTGTGCCCTCCTGCAAGGAACGGCCGTCTGAGGAACATCTCCGGTTTTCCAGCATTTTCCTGACCCCTAGTGACAAGACGTGGCTGTACAGCAGCTGCTGAACTCGCTCTGAATAAACAAGGAACTAAACTCTTTATCATGGGAAAATGGTTTCCGGATCTGTAAGGATACTCAGCTCCCGCCACCCCTGCCAATCTGCCAGAAAATCCAACCTGTTCAACAAAGAGACTCAGATTTGGACTGAGAGTCAGGAAATAAGCTGAATGGATACAAGAAGCTTCCCTTGCTGTGCCCGGGGAAGCCGAGTTGCACAGGACTAATCCATCAGCAAACCAGACTAAGCAAGGGCAGGAGGCAGTTTGGATGGATTGCCTTCCCCGGGGCATCCTGTGCCAGGGCCCTGGATGACCCTGGCAAGGCCACCAACTCCAGGATCTCAGCCAAGAGTGTGACACAGGGGTGCGTCAGCTGCCAGGACCCAGGGCCCTTGTGTTTGGTTTCACAGAATCCAAACAGCATTATTCTGTCCCAACTCTGAGTTCCCTACTCTAAACCATGCCAGGTTTCTCCATGAATTGGCTTGGAACAGGAGGTGGCTTCCAGCACCTGTCTGACACAGAAAGGATCCACAGCAAAGTGCTCTTGGATACCTTGGATTCAGGTTTGCATCATCATCCTCCTCTGGGAAACCTCCCTTCAATGCAACACTGCTCACTCCTATATGCTCTGATATTCCTGAAAGCAGTCACCTCCCACTTTGGGATTCATGTGTCCGACATACCAGAAGTGATTATGCCATGTTATTGCCATTTTTTCCATCTTATTTTCCATTCAGGGTACTCTGCCTGAGACAAAAGACCTTAACCTGACACACAGTGTGAGCAGAACAAAGCCCCAGTTCCTGCCAGCCTCCAATTTATTTTGTTCATTGCTCTGAGGGCCTCACTTATTTTGATAAAACACTGCTGCAAGAGGAAATCTCGCCCATAATTAATTAATGATTCATTTCTGTTTATTGGGCCCTTTTGTCAACTTAAACTTGTCACACGTGCCATAAATCCCCTCCAGTGCTAAATAAACTCTTTAATTAAATCTATTGTGCTCTCATGAGAGCAGTGTTTCAGATTGCAGATGATGAAAGAGTTTGGCCCACCCTGATTTAAAACACCCTTTGGGTCACAGCTTCTCTGGGAAACCTGTGCCAGGGCCTCCCCACACTCAGAGGGAAGAATTTCTTCCCCATATCCCATCTATCCCTGCAAAAGCAAATTTTGAGATGGGAGACCGAACACTGCTCCCAAACAAAGCAGCTTTCAGGGTCAGATATATTTTGTTAAAAAATTATTGACAAAATAAGAATATCAGTAGTGAGTGATATGAGACTTCCCTCCCAATATGCAGAATCCTGCACACATGTGGGTTTAGCTGCCACCAAAAGCAGCACAGATGTAAAACAGACAAAAAGGAGAGGGGGAAAAGAGCAAAAATCCATTCCCAGTAAACAGGTTCACCCTTTGCACAGGGTGTCAAACTGCTCTGAGCAAACACCTTGCCCAACACCCCTCAATTAATCATTAAAAACAGACCTAAAGGGTCCCATTTCAGATGGGGAAATTAAAACTGTGCAGAAGGGGAACTTAGAGGTTCAGGAGTTGGAGTCAGCCAAAGGATTTCCCTGGACACAATTCCACACCGTAGAGTGAAGGAAACCTCAACTGCCCTGTGGTTGTTTTTCAGGACCAGTCCATCCCTCTGCCATGAACTTGGCATTTAAGGCTGGATTTATCACCCAGGAGAAAAAATGCCAGTAAAAATGAGCTGAGCAATCAGAAGACAGTGTAAGGAATCCTTTTTCTCCTGATGGTCTCCACCTCTAGGTGGCCATCAGCACTGGCACTGGCAGCACACATGTTGCCAAGGGAAATAGGGTCAATGAACTTGGCATTTAAGGCTGGATTTATCACCCAGGAGAAAAAATGCCAGTAAAAATGAGCTGAGCAATCAGAAGACAGTGTAAGGAATCCTTTTTCTCCTGATGGTCTCCACCTCTAGGTGGCCATCAGCACTGGCAGCACACGTGTTGCCAAGGGAAATAGGGTCAGATCCCAGGCTGGAGCAAAATCCAGTGGAGGGAAAGCCAGGTAACATGAGGGATTTGCTTGCTGCCCATCTCCAGATCAACAGGGAGGCCAACAGAGGCACTGTCACCCAGCCCAGCTGCCCTCAGTTCACCTGCTCAAACTGTTATTTACAGGTGCTCTTCTGCTGGGCTGTGATGAAACTGCCAATCCTGCACTTCCAACTTCGGCCAAGAAAATATTCTGCTGGCCTTTCCCAACCCTATGAGCAGCCCCACTTCCTGATTTCATTGCTGGAAACTTCAGAGCACACCTCCTCCTGCCATCCACAGCAAAACTTCCAGCCCCACATCTACACACAACTATTTTCTTCTGAGGTGCTTCATGGCTCTCCAAGTCTTTTCTCCCTGGGCACAGGAACTCCCAGGACACAAAAGATGCTCATTTTTTCCTTTTCACTACCCTGGCAAACAAACCTACAGAGAAAAAAAGAAAAAGAAAAGAAAAGAAAAGAAGGAAAGGATTTGCTTTCTTCTAACTTGCCTGCTGGAAAAACAAATCATCTCTGAGGTACCCACAATCCTTTACAGTAGAAAACAAGATGTGCACAAGAGTGTATACAAGGGATGTATGTCACACTGTATTAAAAAAAAAAAAAAAAATCTGGAATTAGTTGCTTCAAAGGTGAAGAAAGCCATGAGGGACTAGCAGGGGGCTGAATATCTGTCTGCCACGTACACCAGCACAGTAAAAAATTGTCAGCACTGGAAAGCTGCCCATCATGTGAGTGGCTTTAGCAGACGACGAGCTGCAGGACACGGGCACAAATCCATCTGGCCTGGAGAGGGAAAATGCCAGGGAGCAGCACACAGCATCCATGAGCACACCATTCCCTCGGCAATGGCAGAAAACGCCTTTAAAACGCTCGGAAGCGCTGTGTGGGGCACTTCGCCCTCTTCCGCCCCATTTCCCCGGCTCTCGGTCCCCGTGCTGCGACACGACCCGGGCTGGCCCGGACGATGCCGCCGGCACTGTGGGTGCACTGAGCTCATGGATACCCTCAGCCGGGAGCACCACCACCCTCCCCACACTGCTGCCAGCCGTGCCGGCTTCAGCTGCCCTCCATCCCGCTCCACCTTCTCCTTGTGCCCCAGGACAAGGCAGCGACCCGCAGGAGAGGGGTGCGCTGCTCCCGCGCATCGTGGCTGCGTCCTGCAGGGCTCCCAGAGACCCTGTCCGGGCATCCCCCACGGCCCCGCGCGGCCCCACAGGCAGGTGGCCACTGTTGGGAAGGCTCGGCTGGCCGTGGGTGGACCCGGTAGCCTCGCCACGCCTCCCGCCATCCCGGACAAGCCCCGGCTCCGGCGGGATCCGGCACGGCGAGCATCACCCGACCCGCACCGGCGACGGAGGCCACGGAGAGCCGCGGGCCATGGTAAGTCGCTGCTGGGAAAGCCGGCTGTTTGTTCTGCCTGCTCGAAGGCAGAAATGTTTGGCGGCAGCTCGAGGCTCCGAGGAGAGGCAGGAGGGAAGGGAGAAAGGAGCAGAGCGCTGTGGTTAATCAGTAACGCGGCAGCTCCGCCGGCTGCTGCTGGATTTCCACAGGCAGCGCTCTCCAGGCTCCTTCCCCTGCGAGGGGAGGGAAAGGGTCTGTAGGGCAAGGACGACCCCCACGTGTGCTCCATCTCCATCTGCACAGCCCTGCAACATGCCCGGCCCGGCTGGAAATCGGCTTTTGCACAGCACCAAGAGACCGTGGGCCTTGCGGGATACACCGTTCCAGCCCTGCCGGCTCGCCCAGAGCTGTCCCCTGTACCTTCTCCTAGGAAGAAATTCTACCTTTCATTAGGAGAAAATTCTTCCTGGTGAGGGTGGGCAGGCCCTGGCACAGGGTGCCCAGAGCAGCTGGGGCTGCCCCTGGATCCCTGGCAGTGCCCAAGGCCAGGCTGGACACTGGGGCTGGAGCAGCCTGGGACAGTGGGAGGTGTCCCTGCCATGGCAGGGGGTGGCACTGGATGGGCTTTAAGGTCCCTTCCCACCCAAAACATTCCATGATTCTATAAAAGAGAATATTTTAGAGCAAAGAGGGCTCAGATTCTCCCAATTTCTCTTGCTAGTTCCTTTCCCTCAGTTGCACAATGCATCTACTTGGTTTCCTGTTGGCAAAAAAATCCCCAAAAATTAAAATCCCAACTTTCTGGCAGTTGAGAACCAGCAGAGGAAAACAAAATAATTTCATTTCTGTAATGAGAAGAGTGTGTTCTAAAGGAGTGAGGGCACATGAAAGCATTAACATGCCATCCTGACAAAACCAGCAGGCTGGCCAATGTCCTGGGCTGGAGATGTATGGACTGGAGCAGGAGGAAGGGCAGGGGTGCTCCCGGCAGAGGGTTTGCCTTCTGACACAGCCAGAGGAGTTGGCTCTGTGCTCTGTGGGCCAAACCTCAGCCTGCCCATGCCTCCCGCTGGCGCTGGGATGGAAAAAGCCCCGGGGGCCATCCTCCCACAGAGTCACAACGGAGAAAAAGAACAATTACACCATGTCCCTTTGGCGCTGTGCCCAGGCAAGGCTGGTTTGGAACCCAGCCCCCTGCATCCATATCCGCTCCAAGCAACACCTCCAGCTTTTACCTTTCTCTCTTTAGCACCGCTAAGGAGCAGCTTTCGGCCCCTGGTCCCAAATCCCGGTGCAGCCGCTGCCCCATTCCCATCAGAGCCCCCGCGGGTGCCCCCTGCCAGCGCCCTGAGCAGAGCCATCCCCTGTCCCCACGCAGAGCAGTTGCTAAGCTACCTGTGCCCGGCTTATCAGCGGGGAAGGGCAACGGCCGAGCGCTCACTGAGCTCAGTCATGTTTACTCACTGCCTTCCCTCCCGGCCCAGGGTGCTGGTGACTTTTGGGGGGCGGGGAGGGGGTGACAGAGCCGAGGCTGGCGGGGGGGTCATCCAAAATGCAGTGAGGCCAAAATATGCAGAGGCAAGGAACGCCTTCCCCAAAAATCCTGCAGCTGCAATGGCAGGGGGACAGGAAGCACCCCACCCCCAGGCTAGGGTTCAGTGACACCCGTGCAGTCTAAGGGCATGGATACACAGACGGGTAGGCACCCACACAGCCGTGGGAATGGGGTATCATCTTTCCAATCTGCCCCAAAATATGCAAGAACCACCCACAAGAACATCAGTTTCACAGCTGGTTCTTTGGTTTTGTACAGCCTGAGAGCAGCAAAACCAGAGGAGAGGATGATTTGCCTTGGTTGCTCAGTTGTTTAAGGTGCCATTTCTGAGCTTTGATGCTCACCAAATACCCACAAAAAACTGGGCCAGATTTGTCAAGACTCATAGCCAACTTGCCACACTTGGCTCTACAGCACACAAAGGAAAAGGAATTGCAAAGAGGTCTTTATCATCACTAACCATAAAGATCAACTCACCCAAACCTGCCAGAGCTCAAAGGAGTGTTTGGACAATGCTCTCAGGAACATGGTGAGATTCTTGGAGCCGTCCTGTGCAGGGCCAGGACTTGGAGTTTGATGATCCTTGTGGGTCCATTCCAACTCAGAACAATCTGTAATTCTGTGAAAGAGTTTTAATTGCCAGAAGATAACATTTCAGAGAGCAGTGCCCCTCTGCATTCACTCCTGCCTTCCCTGCTGGGCCAGAGCAGAGCTGGCTCGGGCAGCCCCCATCCCCAAGACCTTCATTTTAGTTTCATCTCTGCCTATAAACACTCCTCAAAGCCAAGAACTGCTGCTTCCCTACTACCACCCCTTAAAAACTAAGTACCAGCAGCTCTGCCCAAGGCACAGCTCAACCACAATCCCTCCCTCTGCCCTTTGTTCCTCACAGGCAGAAACAGCCTCTTAAAATCCACTGTAATATAAAGGAGATGGAAAAAGGAGCTGAACTGCAGCATAGTGTGACTCATCTCTGATCCACACCACTTCTTCCTCCTCAAAAGCAGGCTCCCAATAAATAAACAGATAAACAGATAAATAAGAGAGCCCTCCTGCTTTGGGAACTCTAAAGCAACTCTCAGATCTAGAAACAATCACAAGAGCTTCAGCTTTTTAAGCTTTTTTTTTTTTTCCCCCCCAGAAGATTATATGTAAAAGAAAATGTATTTTGGAGTTTAACTTCACACAGGTATCATTTCTTAGTACCTCAGGCACTGTGGGAGGCGTTGCAGGTGAGAGGACAGAAGGGACCAGCTAGACTTCCTTGGTGCATGCAGGATGTGTTCCAGGCAGGGAGCAGAGGACATTGATATTCCAACCCTCCCCCCCACTCTGCAGCTGCCTCCATGTTCCCATAACTCCACGACCCATGGGATGCCTCGTTGCTCTGAACATCTGCTTCATCCCACTTCTGCCACACTGCCCTGCTCTTCGTTTTCCTTTCCTTGCCAGGCAGGCAAAGCCCACAGGCTGAGCACGGAGGAGAGGGAGCAGCTGCTGCCAAACCTGCGAGCCGTGGGGTGGAACGAGGTGGAAGGCAGAGACGCCATCTTCAAAGAGTTCCACTTCAAGGACTTCAACCGGGTACGAGCAGCAGGGGCACGGAGTTCTACAGACTGGGACACCCGGTTTGCAGAGCAGGGAGCCCCCTCTGCAAAGCTCAGCCAGAGAAAGCCCCCTCTGTGTCTCTCCTGAAATGGAAGGGCTGAGCAAAATAACCTACCCAAGACACCCAAGTGCTCGACCCAGCATAGAGTGTGTCTGGGAGACACTCCTCAGGAAGAGGAAAACCCACAGAAAACTCCCAGAATATCCCAGGCCTTGCACTTGGTTGGGTTCTGTAGTCACAGGCAGTGTAAAATTAACAGTAATGGGGTGAAAACCAGAAACATTACCCAGAAACAGTAATGGGGTGAAAACCAATCTGTTGCAGGGTAAACGGTTCAGAGTTAACTTTCCTTCTTACCCTGCAGGCCTTTGGCTTCATGACCAGAGTGGCTCTACAGGCAGAAAAACTGGATCACCATCCCGAATGGTTCAATGTGTACAATAAGGTAAGAAGCACGGATGGTGGGGACAAAGCACAACACTTCAGGGAGCAGCTCCCTTTTTTGGGGGATAAAACAGGGGCAGCAAGTGCTGTTCTCATCAGCAGGACCTCTTCCCTCAGATGCTATTCCCATATCACAGCCAGCCTACAGCTATCACAGATCCTTTCCTCCTCCTTTTTCACTGTCCAGCTGAGCAGTAGCTGCTGAAGGCTGGCACCAGCGTTGCTTTTTAAAATCTGTATCAAGTAGCAGCCACAGGAAAAGCTTCTGGGGAAAAGAGTGAGTTGAAAATGGGCACAGGTGGCTGCTGCAGCCAAGGCAGGGGTGGCAGTGACAGCTTGTGGCCAGCTTCCTACGAGCTGTAGGAAGGAGAAAAACCAGGCAAAGTGCCAGAGCGCCTCTGCCACCCCAGGGAATTTTGCTAACAAGTTTGGAGCTACTGCCTCATCAGATGCAGCACTGAGGAAACCAGCCCTGCTGTTTCTGCCAACACCACCCGGCCTGTCTGTCTGCCTTAGGTTCACATCACCCTGAGCACCCACGACTGCGGGGGTTTATCGGAGCGAGACATCAACCTGGCCAGCTTCATCGAGCAGGTGGCAGCTTCCCTCTCCTGACCAGGCATCCACGCAGCTGAAAACCCACTGTGCCCCTGTGTCCTGCCTAGATGGCTGCAGCCTTGTCCCACTTCCAGGATCCAGACACGTCGCCAGCCTCCCCAGCGCAGCTCAGATGGATGGAGGCACTTCTCTGGGTGCATGTATCCATCTCTCATCTTGCAAATTCCAACCTTAAACCTTTCCTTAGCCATGTGATCCCACACCCACAACTGCTGAGCCTCTTACCAGAGTCAGTCATCTCACAGAAGCACGGGATGCTTTGGGTTGGAGGGGACCTTAAAGATCATCCAGTTCCACCTCTGCCATGGGCAGGGACACCTTCCACTGGACCAGGTGGCTTCAAGCCCTGTCCAGCCTGGCCTTGGACACTTCCAGGGATCCAGGGGCAGCCACAGCTTCTCTGGGCACCCTGTGCCAAGGCCTCCCCAGTCTCACAGGGAAGGATTTCTTTCCAAGATCCCATCTAAACCTATTCTGTGGGAATCCATTTCCCCTTGTCCTGTTAGTACATGCTCTTGTAAAAAGTCCTTCTCCGTGTTTCTTGTCGGTTCCTCCAGGCACTGGAAGGCTGCAGTTAGGTCACCCCAAAGCTTCTCTTCTCTGGGCTGAACAATCCCAATTCTCTCAGCCTTTCCTCATAGCAGAGGTGCTCCATCTCCTCTGATCATCCTGGTACCTCCCCTGGACTCACTCCAACAGGTCGATGTCCTTCCAGAGTCAAGTTACACCATTGCACCAGTAAATCTGTCCAGAGCCTGCCCCCATCCAGCCCCTGTTGTTGGGATGTGCTTTCTGCCTAAAACATGTTTTGTGAACCCTTTGGCTTCTCTGTAACCAAGCAGCAATGAGCTGTGCAATCTGTCATTGCTGTAACCCCTCTCTAGCAGTATTACACCAGGCACGTGGTCTCACCCCGACTGGAGCCAGCCTTTAGGAGGATACCAACTGAAAATGTTTACAATAAACATCTCATTTAACCTGATGGCTCTTTGGAAGGAGGCCTCACTCATGAAATGACACCAACAGGTTTTCCCAAGGGCAGGCACTGCTCTCAAGAAGGTGCTCCTGCCACAGAAAATCTTCACATGCAAAAGGCAGGCGCCTTCACCTCAGAGTGACTGGGGTCTGAAAGTCTAGGGGATGATCAAAGCCAGGGCAGGCAAAAACTGCTTGTGTAAAATCACAGCTGTGCCACAGCCAAGGCACAAACACAGGGAAAGTACAACCAAAAGGCACAAAGGCAGCAGGCACCAGGGCAGGGGCTGCTTAGGGTGGAATACTTCCCAAAAAGAGGTTGTGGGTGGATTTGGTGGTGCAAGATCTTCACTGATACAATGAACAATCTCACATGAAACCAACAGCTTTTGCTTTCAGCACAACAGTCTGGGGAAAAACACTACAAACACCCGGTTCAAGTCTTTTTTTAACCCTTTAAAGTTCTACAAAGTATTAATAGAAAATCCATAGCTCTTAACTTCCAGCATCCTTGAACATCACACACAAGATGCAGACACAGACATCACCTTCATTTTGACACAAGGGCAGAGCAGCCCCCAGGCAGAGTTAGTAAGATTCATAAACCATCCTCCCTGCCACAGACCAGGCTGTGCATGAGCAAATTCCAGGAACAACAGGTCCCCGTTCATTCAAACAAGCACTGAAGCAGAAAAATAAGAGCTCAGTGAGCCTAGATAGCTAAACGCACCATTTTAATACAAACCAGGCCCATTTTCACCAGCTCTCCAGCTATTTCAGCCTCCAGTTCAACAGTGGCAAATCAGAGCAAAGCAGAAAACTGCCATCAGATCAACTCATCCCATCTGTCCATTAATAAGTCCTCGTGGATTTACTGGGCAAGGTATTATTGTGTTGTACGCAACCCTTCTGCTCCCCTCTCCCCCAAGTCATCAGAAAAGTGCAGATGAAATCCATGGCATGAAGACACACATCTCTTCTTGGTCCATCCCATTGGATATTCTTCATTCTAGTACCTAAGAACAGGTGAATCCCTTGGGAGTGCTTTGCACAAGCAACAAATTGAGTGTCCCTCTTGGAAAACCTGAAAATCCCGCAGGAATTAACAGTGGCAAGGATCCCTCCAGGTCTAAAAGTACCATCCAGTTTCAGATCATAATCCAGTTCATCAAATTCTTCTTTTTCTTTGTCTTTGAAACAATCACACAGCCCGTAAATCAGATTTTCCAAGACCATTTGGCATGATAAAGCAGATGCAGATTACATGTTAGGTGACAAGGATGGATAAAAAGTACACACCAGGAAATTACAGTGGCCTATCCCCGACCACAGGATTACATTTACAGTATAGGACAAATACACATGGAACAATTAAACCCACAAATATTATTAATAAGCAAAGCCCAGAATAGAATACATTGACTTACAAATAACATCTTCAAATACATCCAAAAATGTGAAATGGAGCACTGATCTGTTAGATTCACCTACTTCCTGGGAGGAAAATGCAACCAGGGAAGGAAGAGAAGGGAGTTTTGCTCTCCTTCAGCCCACCCCAATCCACCCCTTCTTTCTTTTAAAGCAGAAACAAAAAGAGTACCTCCCTTTTTTTTTTTTGTTTTGCTAAATCTCGGTTCCAAAGAGAACCATCACAGTAGCCAGACACTAAAGACTGTCTCCAAAGTACTGCAAACTCAGAGAATACAGTAATGGTCACATTGGCAAGACCTTCAGAGAATAAATAGGTCCAATACAAACTGCCAAGAGCTGATATCACCATCAAGAGACTCTCAGGCAATTCAATGACTTCAAAAGGGCTCAGAGACTTGTGTGAAGTCATCAAGCCCGGGGCAGATGGCCAAAATGCTTGTGTCTCCTAGCACAGGGAATAAAGCTGTTGGAAAGCCAGGATCCTTCCCACCAAGGCTGGGCCCAAGGCTGCGCTGGTTTGTGCAGGAGCTGGTCAGTGACCTTCTCAATCCTTAAAATTCCTGTGCTTTGGCCAGGATCAGTTCAGGCTAACAGGCTACAACAGAGGCCTTCAGATGCCCTGTACAGGACTGTGCAGACACAGCATGAAGTCTTTGCTCACACGTGGGATTCTGCCTGGGAAACTCTCTGCTCCATGCAAAAAGCTGAGAGGAAACATGGGAAAGCCCTGCAGGAGTAACTCCCAACACTACTTGAGAGATTCTGGCTTGTCCTCGAGGCCACAACTGCCTCACAAGGCTGCACTGGGAAAACTCTCTCACCCTAAAAGCAGTGGAGAAAAATAGGAAGGCTGAGCCACGTGCCCGAGGCTGGAACACCTCTGACTTGCTGCGTCCTTTCCTCTGCTTCTCCCAGCATCTTTGTAATACTGTGAAGGGACCTGGCTCATTACAACTACTATCCTACCCAACAGGCCAGGGTGCTTCCTCTGAGGCCAGCCTGCCTTTGAGGTTTGTTTTTAGAATTAGTACCATAAAGAAATGACCACAACCAAGGTCATGGTCAAACAGCTGAACCCTCCTATCCTCCCTGGCGTGCCACAAAAAAAAAAAAGCCAGAGAAGCATCAAGGCACAATGGTGAATGCCCTTTTGAGAATGTGCCTTAAAAGAATCAGTGCAAAGAGCTGAGATTACTACTATTACAAAAGTCACCTTTTTGATACTAAAAGACCGTGGTAAAAAAAGCCGTTTGCGCACGACGTCCCTGGCTGTGACACGAGCCAGGGCCTGGCTGGCTCTGCTACAGCATTGTGAGGGGACAGTGGAAAACCTTCAAGTTCTGAACAGTGAAATGAGCTTTGCACCTCCCTCCAGATTTGTGCAAGGGAAAACAGCACTCCTGGGTGGTCAATGCATGTCTTCTACAAGAGGCAGGGGAGCAAAGCAGCCACGATGCACCCGGGGCTTCCAGTACCACCCAGTTCCTCTCCCTATGCCACCTGCTTGGTTTCTATTTCTGCTGTTGTTCAAGAGATTCCAGAAAAGGATTCTGTGTTGTTTTTTTCTCCCCCTCAGCAGATATTGATTGCAGTCTCACTGAGATCTCCAGAGGGGATTTCAAAAGGAGGCCACGACTACCTTCCCTCTGCCAATTTATCACACATTACACAGATATAAGGCTCCCAGCATGGTCTGTTAAATGCAGCAGCTTACAGGAATACTCAAGAGAAAACAAAATTTCCAATTTACTGTCTACCATTAACTTTCGGGAAGATTGGAGCCGTGGAACACAATGTGAGAACTCAAATTTAACACTTGGCTGGACACTGGCTGAATCCCAGGTCTGAGGAGGAGAAACAACATGTAGTGAAGTGACATGCAGAGTACCTGAGGAATTCGGAGCTGTGGAATGGACATTCAATTCACCATCAATAGCCATGATGAAAACAGGCAGGGGGGAGGGAGGAAAAGCCCTGAAACTGAAATTGGGCATGAAAACAATGCAGATTTCAGAACAGACTAAGACAGGGAAGGAATTTTTCCAGATCAAGCCACCCTCAGACCTGCAATTGTAGCAACAAAGGAACTGCAATCTCCTTCCCTAGGAAACCTTTGGAACAGCCCCAGTGCTTGCTGGCAAGGCACTGATTGTTGCACGACAGTCAGTGGTGGCCGGGAGAGCCGTTCATGTGCTTCTCACTGCTGGGAACATCCGTGCTGTAGAGGCCATCCAGGTACGCCTGGGAAATCTCCGCTACCAGGCTCCTGTCCGGGACGGACTGCGCCATTCCATAGATGGCTCCCTAGGCAGAGAAGAGAGGCTGTCACACAGGAGAAACACCCTCGGCCCAAACAGCCCCTCACTGTGTGCTGGCCTCCTCACCATGCCGGTGGTCTTGGCGTTGAGGTCCTTCATGATGTCCTGGATGCTGTCCCTGACATCCTGCAGGAACTGCTCAGCAACGCCGGGCTTCGTGTGCAGCTGCGTGATGCAGAGATGGATGCTGGGCAGGCAGGGCAGAGGGCAGAGATTAACCACCTCCAGTACACACAGCCCCACGTCTTCTGAGCACCCAACAGCAGCTGAGCCCTTCTGTGGCCAGGGAGAACTGTGTATCTCCTTAAAACAGCATTCCCACTAAGGGTAATCCCTGCAAAATGCTTCCTAAAACCAGCTCGCTCTTCCTTCCTTCCTGACTTCACAGTAAAGTTAAAGTTCCTCACCTCATTCCAGGTACCTCTGGTAAGAAAATTCCAGCTGCCTGCAAGCACAGTGACCCCTGCCATCATCTCCCTCTCCTTCCTCTGCAGCTTCTAAGCCATCACCAGAAGGAAGCACCCACCTCTGAGCTATCATTTCAGGCTCTCTGAACTTTGCTTCACATGGCCAGTCAAAATTTTTTTCAGTGCAGCTGCATCTGGGAGCACTGGACCCTTTTGCCCACAAAAGCCCAATTTCCCACTTAAGGAAAGTCTCTGACAAAGAATAATTTTACATTGAAAATTATCAGCCCTTCACTGTTGTTTTAATTTCCTTCATCTTCAGTGGGCAGGAGGAAGACAGTAAAAACAAATCAATCTACAAACCCTCAGTTAACTAAACATGAGATAGAGCCTTGGTTATTTATATTTTTCTGCTTGTATTAGATAGAGGTAAATAGAAAGGGAGCCTCAGATATGTTCTCTGCCAGGCTCATTAAAATTACTATTACTTTATCTTCACTGCTGTATAATGGCAATTATAAAAGTGATTCCTGCTCTGCAGAGGAGAATTCTACATACAATTTATCAGCTATGGACAACAGTGCTCAGCAAATCATGGCCTGAAGCTGACCATCTTGCATACCCTGGCTAAATACATCATTCCCTGGTCTCCCCACACTCACCTTGGTGGGAACTGTAGGACATTCAAGTTCCATCCTTTTGCAGCTAAAAAATTAGATAATCGATAGATGTCGAAAGTGTCCGAGCCAAGTGAGAGGACAGACACCTCCGGCTTCCCAAAAATGAAGATGCTGTCAATTTTTCTCAACCTTGAAAAGGAGGAGAAAAGAAATGACTGATCAGGGTTACAGGGTTCAGACATTCTGTCCACGCAGCTTAAAGGAAAAGCTACAGAAGGGAACAGATGGCAGCACATTCCTACCCAAAACTCATGCACCCAGCCCGGGCCATTGGGACTTGCCAGAGGAGCTGGGTCATTACATACCCTAAAGTCCAGTAAACTCAGGAAGAAATGGAAAAGAGGGAACACAGAAAAGCAAGGGAAGACAGAACAGCAGAGAAAATCAGCCTCTCTTACAGAGCCACCCAAGCACCCCAACAAGGAAGAGTAGAACCCTTCTTTTGTCCTCCCTCCAGATTCCCCCTCAGCCACGGCTGAGGCAGAAGGAATCCTCAAAGCCAAGCTGAATGAAGGTGCCTGCACCCTTCCCATCTGTGTCCCTCAGCTATCTGGGCACAAACAAATGTTCTCCCAGAAGTGCCCAGTAGGTCCCAGCCAGCAGGCACCAGGGAAGAACAAAACAAAAGCAGTTTGGGAGGAGGGGTCCAGCCCAGGGCTGAAGAGCAGGATCCAAACACCGAGGCCCCCACGTACTCGGATTCGAGGAAACGGGCTGTTTGAATGATCCTCTTCGTAGCCTCAACGTAGCCCGACTCCCCGATGTGCAGCAGGGTTGCCCAACATGCAGCTATGATCCCACCAGGCCTGGAGCCTGCCACGGAGGGGGAGGCATAAATTCCCCCTTGCCAGTCAGGGGCTATGAAGAACTGGTACTTCCTGTACTCCTTGTCACTGTAGAGCACCACTGAGGAGCCCTTGGGAGCGTAGCCGTACTGCAAGGGGCACAGAAAGGGTTAGAAAGCAGCAAGAGGGCACAGGAACGCATCCAAGTCCTCACCAAGATGCCATTTGTTGATCTGCTGGAGAGCAGAAGGCTCTGCACAGGGCTTGGGACAGGCTGGATCCATGGGCAGAGGTTCAGCAAGGCAAAGTGACAGGTCCTGCCCCTGGCTCACAGCGACCCCCTGCAGCTCCAGGGTGGAGCAGAGGGGCTCGAAAGCTGGAAAGGGCCTTGGGGTGCTGGTGACAGTGGCTGTACGTGAGCCACCATGTGCCTATGTGGCAGTGGCACCTGGCCTGGATGAGGAATAGTGTGACCAGCAGGACCAGGGCAGTGATTGTCCCTCTGTGTTGGGGGCCCCTGTGTGCTGAGTCCAGTTCTGGGCCCTCACAGCCAGAGAGCCCTGGAAGGGCTGGAGTGTGTCCAGGGAAGGGAACAGAGCCCCAGGAATGGCTAAGGGAGCTGGGAAAGGAGTTCAGCCTGGAGAAAAGGAGGCTCAGGGGGACATTCTCACTCTCTACAACTCCCTGACAGGAGGGTGACCCCCCCCCAGGTGGGGGTCAGGTTCTGCTCAGAGAAATCAAATGACAGGACAGGAGGAAACAGCTTCAAGTTGTGCCAGGGGAGGTTAAGGTTGGAAATCAGGAGAAATTTCTTTGTGGAAAGGGAAAAAGGGGCTGTCAGGGATGAAGGGGCTGCCCAGGAAGGTGCTGGAGTCTCCATGCCTGGAGGTGTTCATGGAATGGCTGGATGTGGCACTCAGCACTCTGGTCTGGTTGATAAGGTGGGGACTGGTCACAGGTTGGACTCAATCTCGGAGGTCTTTCCCAGCCTCAGTCATTCTGTACTTTGGCACATTACACAAAGCACATGAACAGAGCAGCCCTTACCCCTGCACTTCAGTGCTCCTCCACACAGTAGGGAAGAAATGCCTGGATAGCAACAGGAATCACACCCCAAAAATGAAAGCACTGGAAGACCCTTCTCCCCTCTCCTTACCTTGTGGGTGTCAGCAGAAATGCTGGTCACACCTTCCACACGGAAGTCAAAGGGACGCTTTAGGGGGAACCCTGCCTTGTCCATGAAAGCAATCAGGAATCCACCCAGGCAGGCATCCACATGGAAGGGGATTTTGTACTTCACTGCAAGCTGTGTGTGAACAAGAGATCAGGGAACAAAATGATGTGGCTGGGGCATCCAAACTCCAGTCACCAAAACGTATTCGGCATTTCACAGTTAAATGTTCACAGAACCCTTTAAAACATCACACCACTCTCAAGTCGTGGAGGGCAGGAGATGTGGGAGGGCTGGCTGTTTGTGGGATGCCTTCTCCTGCCTTCCACACACAGGGAAAACAACGTGGTGTTTTTGTAGTTTGCAGTGTTTGCCAAGGGAATGTGACAACATTGTCTGACAGGAGTATCCACAATAAAGTAAAAGGGCATGAGCCAAATGAACAGAAGGTCAGAGGCCCTGGCTGGTCACATACAAAATAAATAACTGGAGCACAGAGAGGAAAGAAATCAAGAGGTGTGTTCAGAAAATAAGATCCCAGCCCTTTGACTCCTACTCCCTCCACACATTCCTCAGACTTCCACACCAATTTTGCTACAACCAGCAGGCCCTAAATCAAAGCCTTTTCACCAGGTGAGCCATTTAGGTGTTCTTTCCTTTCAGGCAGCAAAGAACAAGCACTTCTGGCTGGTCTCACAGTCACACATTCCCCCTCACTCCCAAACTGCATCCTACATACCCTGCTGTTGGTGAACAGCTCATTTGAGGACAGTAATATCCTTCCAGCCAGGGGGATCCCCCCCAAATTCACTGCTCGGCATCCTGGGACCCCTCTACTCTTCTTGTGCTGGTTTTACTGCCCCAACACACAAGTTCCTACAGGTAGGGGTATCCTACCTCTGCCACCTCTTCAATGGGGTCCATAATTCCATGTGGGAACTGGGGAGCAGAACAGACCAGCATGGCTGTGTTCCTCGAGATAGCTCTCCTCATTGCCTGAAGATTTAAAGAGAGAAGATGCTCACATTCCATTTACCAAGTGCCATCCTGCCAAAAAAGATAAACAGTGAGAACATGCAGAGTCTGGTCTTAAAAACCAATGCATGAAAGTGTACAGAGAGGAAAGCAACGAGCTACAACCACTCATCCACTTGGAAATACCATAATATTTTTGTTCACCCTCCTCTGAAATCTGAGGCTGTTTATGAAATACATAAATTACCTGAGTCTAAATGAATCCCACGGGACAAAGGGATAACATCCAGGCATTCAAACACAACTTCATCTGCAATGACACTTACTCATGCTGTTTTTCATTGTTTCCAGAAAGCACTCTTCCCTCTTTATCCACTGACTCACTACCTGGACAGGTAGATTTCTGCCTAGTTGCTGTGCAATGTTAATTTCCTCACTTAGAGAGACTAAAATGGTACCTGAACATCCACTTCCATAGCCTTGGTCAGTGGTATTTGGATCAGCTTCATCCCAAAGTAGTGTGCTGCCTTGTCAAAGGCCGCGTGGGCACTCACCGGGACCAGCCTGGAAGAGGAACAGATCAAATGAATGCAACATTTGCTGTCTCCCATCTCGAGTGGCAGTGGCTGAACAGCCTCCATTAACCCTGTTTCCTGAGGCCTCATATCATTATCAGAGCCTTAAATGTTAGAGAGGGAAGAAAAGAACCACCAGTGTTTCGTTTCCTTTAACGTTTTCCCCTCAAAGCAATTAACCAGAGAAATATTTTCCATGCACCAGGTAGAAAAGAGGCAGCACATTAAAGACAGCAAATCCACTATTAGCAGTGTGATGATTAGCACAATTCCTCATTTGAGCTCCAACCAGCCCAATTCCAGCCTCAGAATTTTCAGGCTAAGCCCTCTTTGATGTGAATAAATCAAACCCCTTGAATACTTCAAAGGGCCTGACAATCTCTACTGAAGAGCAGAGCTGATCCAAGCAGGCTGTCTAGAGCAGCAGACAGGTATTGCCAAAATACAGCTGCTCAGCACAGCCCCCCACAACATCTGTGCCCCCAGGCTGCTTTAAAACTTCCTGTGCTTTTGAACTCTTCTTTCCACACAGGTTTCTCTCCTCCAGACAGAGATGGACAACAAACACGTGGCAATGAGCTGTGAAATGAAGGATTATTGAGGTCCAGCACTATCTCAGCTCAAGGGGACAGTAAATCCCACAAGCCCCCAAAGGAAAAAGCTGTGGTGGCACCACTCACATTTCTGGCTGCTTGATGCCCCTCTCATAAGCCAGGTCTCTGTATGCCTTGCAGGCCATCAGGATGCTCTCAGTCCCCCCAGATGTCATCTGTCACCAGAGAAGAAGCAAACAAGGGAAAATAACAATGGGTGTTGCAGGAGGGAAAAGCAAAAAGGGGATGCAGGCACAGCATCTCTTGCCTCTGCTTCAGAGGTGCACGGGACAACTCAGGGTCTAAAGGGCAGCAGAAGCCACTGAACAGCACGAGGCAGCTTTCTAAAACTCAGCTTGAAAATGCACATTTAAATGCTGAATCCTCTATTTAAATGGGATGGGGGAAAGGGAGAACAAACAAGAAGTATAGAATTCCAGAGGCCAACAGGAGGGGACCACATTGCACATCACCTCACCTCACCAAACTACTTGTACTTAAGCTCTTGATTACCTGGGGATTGTTTATCTGCATTACAGGTTAATTATGCCACGTATACAGAAACAACAAAGTTGATTCTGTGTTAAGTCAGCTGAAGTCCAGCAGGGTTTATTAGGTCTGGAGCAGTGCCATGCCAAGGCACGGAGTCAGCTCAGGGTTGGCACCACTCCTGAGCTACAAAACCTTCCCAGAACCTGGAATACTGCAGGACTTGGAACTCTCCCACCTCCTCTCTGCTGAGACCAGCCTAGGTCTGCTCAATACCAGAGCTTCTAAGTCCTCAGGGACACAAGAAACTTTACACCAGGAGGAATTTGTGCATTCCTCTCCCCAGGCAGTCCAGTCAGTACCCACACCACCCACTAACCCTGCTGTCCCAGCCCTCTTCACCCTGACCACAGGGTTTGCATCAGGAGGTGGAAGAGAGGAAGGCACACACAGGTTTACTATTGCATACTTGAACTCAAGAGCTGGTGCAAATACATGAATTAAACTCTTTACAGGAAGGAATTCCTCAAGTGGAAAGTTTCTTGTAGGTCAACTTGTATGAGTTCTGGCACGCAGGGGACACTGGGTACAACCTTCCCCAGTAAAATTTTAACCTGGGAAAGTGTGAGGTTAGTTTTTCAAGCAGCCTGGAGGACTGACTTACTGGGTGAGCCATAACCTGAGGATATGGGGTAGCTGGGACAGTTATACAGAGGTTCATATAAATGAGGAATCAAAACCTACTTATACTGCTTATGGAGGACTAATTTTGCTCCTCAAACCTGCTGAACCAACTGCAACTTCCCCTTTTAACCTCATCCCCCTCAAAAATAAACATAAAAAGGACCCAATCACATTTGTATGCTTATGACATCTGGAAGTTTGGGTTTTCCTCAGGGTTTTCCCCGCTGACATGGCTGCAAACCCCAAAAATGCCAAGAAGTGTGACTGTGTGACAATGACTAAACATGAAGTACAGAGATAAGGAAGGAAGTTCACAGCCTGCCAGGATTTGTTCCTAACACAATCCAAGCCAGCAGCAGCTGCTGCCACAGGCAGTGTGGAAGCAACCATCACACCACAGACAACTCCTGCTTTTTAGGGGAAGTTTAAAAGCAACAGCTGTCAGAGATAAAACCTAACAGAGCTTCACACTGGATGAAGACATTGTTGCATTAACTGTGAAGCCAATGGATGGCAGCAGGAACACAGTGTTTTAAGGGTTTTATGGGCTATGCCACTCACTTCTCAAGGCCCTTTATGAAAAGATCTGTCAGGCTGTGATTACCTTTGGGGAAAAAATAACCCAGCTGGTGATAGACTGCCTTCCTACTGGGTGGGAGAAGAGGAATGGAATTATTGCATACTTGTACCTATCCTTGCAACACTGCTTAGGATAATGATTGTGAAAACTTTGCTAGGAGGGACGTGGGGATCTTGGGATTCTTGTTACTGAACACCAGGCCTGCTCCTGGTTAGGCAGCATTCCCTATGCTCACCTAGATAATCTGCTCTTGAAAAAGCAGCCTCTGTACAGTCTTATTCCCATTTCAATCCTAACCAAAAGACCAACATCTTGCCTTCATATGTAACAAGCCTTTGCTCAAAGTCTGCCTTTATCCCCTGCATGGAAATGCTGAGCCATACACAGTTTTTGGTAGGTCAGAGCCAGCACTTGTCAGCAGTCAGTCACATGCAGGGTAAGGAAGAGCATCCAGGATGGATCCTTCTCCCAGGCATGCAGACTGACAGGCAGACGACCACACAGAAAGCTTGTTCAGACAGCTGAAAATCCACCCAAAAAGCTGAATTTCAGCCAGCTCAGCTTCCTGAATTGGCCCACAGTCAGCACATTGTGAATCTCCACCATGGAGAAGTGCCCCAGTCTGGAGCAGCACCTTTAGCCCAGCGAAGCTCCAACAGCAAAATCCTCCTGGTCCACATGGATTATACCTGTGGATGGAGCCTGCTCCTTTACAGGAGGCTTTGTCAGCTTAGCCACTGACAGCAAACTCGTTCTGCTGTAGGCAGAGCCTGAATCACTGTCACAGGATCCAACTTCCCCAGTGCCTGCGGCGCGGGTGCCCGGCCAGCGCGGTGATTCAGCGCCCGCCCAGGGCTCACACTGGCCCTTCTCCTCTGCCCTCAGTCAAAGTCCACAGGCTCGGCCATGCCATGGGGAAAAGGGGCTGGAAACAGGCATTGGTTTAAGCAGCTCTGCAACCCTGCACTGTCTTCAAAGGCCAGGCAAAGTGTGGGGGGAAAAGGAAAGCAAACAGACATTTTGTGTCCTTGATTTATTTGTTGTTTTGCAAATGGGAGGGGAGAGGAGAGAGCACAGGGAATAAATATCCCTTCTTGCTTTCCAAACTCAGTATATCACTTCCATTGCTCCCTCCCTCCAAATCCCAGTGCTCTGGAGCCTCAACATTACAACAGCAGTAACAGATATGGTCCCTATTCCAGGATTCCTTTGGCCACGTCACTGTCAAACTGTCAGACATCAAAGACCCACTTCAGTTTGTGGTCTCTAAAGCTTTGCTTCTGTTTTCACCTAAAGAAACATGTCCATTCACACCCTGGAGACAAAGCTGACCAAAAGTTTCACTGAGCTGAACCACCCGATGAATAAAAAAAAAAAGCAAACTACAATTTATTTCTAGGGTAACAGAATAAAAAACCACACCACAATCCACTGCATGGTCATAACATTGTGGCAGCCTCCCATAAAAGCCCTGGAAACCTGCAGGTTGTAAATTCCACAACATGTGTCTCTCAAGGTGACCTGCTCATCACTACAGATAAAATCTGACAGATCTGCACAGTTTAAGCCCCCCTCAAGACACATCACTCACATCTCCCTACTTCAAATGTGCAGCCGAAGCTTGGAAGCCACAGAATTTGGGGAGAAGAGACAAAAATGGGTTTCTACAGGAGGTTTAGGCTTGCATCTGGTGATTTTGCCTTCTCTGTCCTGTTCTCAGCTGTAGAATAAGTGGAAGAAGAATTCAAAGAGAGATCCACATCAAATACTCACATGTCACACACTCACAGAATTTCTCCCTACACTTCACAGCTGCCCTTTCTTTTTAAAGTTCAAAAAGCTACTTAAAAAAAAATACTGCAGCTTGCATAAAAGTGGTGATTTCTCCCCAGATTACAGGGGAAATCCACGCAGCCAACACTGCAAAACAAAGCACCTTGTGAACATGAACACATCAAACAAGAACAAACTCCCCTGTTCCTCTTCTATGTGCTGAGCTTAATTAGTCCTTCCAAATCATTGCAAGAATGTGATTAGAATCTCCCAGGCGCCCAAACTCACTGATTCCTGTCTCCTTGCTCTTGCATAGCACAATTAAAGTAAGAACAATAGTAGTAATTAGTGACAAATAGGAAGCATCCATCCACTGCTGAAAATGATTACTTTTAAAACTGCTTAAAAACTTGAAACATCTCTCAGAGCAATTTTAGGCAAAGGCATGTCTGACCACCCCCCCCAGCCACCAGGGCATTGTTAGAGTTTTTATGCCCATGTCAACAAAGGAGAATTACAGCCCACATGGCTCAGCTAAAAGCAACTCCTGTAAATAACACAAGCTGCTCATCTGATTTAACATTCAGAAACGTAAAAAAGACAGGTTTCATTTTGGCATTTATGAAACACACCAAAAACCTTCAGTGAGGAAGCTCCCCAGAGATCCTGCTGAGGGAGGTGTCCACATGACACAGGGCAGGGCCACCCAGAGATCCCCAGCTGCTGAAAACCTTGGGAACAGCATGGATGTGTCACTGGGCTGCTTTGCCCAGACTGAGCAGCAGGATGTTACTGCCACAAAGTGCTGTTCTGCAATGTGCTGTGGAAATCAGAGCACAAAGGGAGTGAAAGTGCCTCACTGAGAAGTCCAGACAGAAACTTTTTGGTGTTTCCCATGCAGCACAGACACCCTCTCCAGAAACACCAACGAGTTCCATCTGCCTTCAGGGACCAACACCAACAAATTGGCCAAGCAGTCCCTGCTGCTTAGGTCACATTAGTAAATCCAGTGGACAGGGCCCTGGCACTATGACACTCTGCCTCTCAGAGGTGGCAGTGAGGAAATTCAGGGGGGAGAAAAGCAGTTGTTCTGAATTTCAACACTGCAAAAGTTGAATTGAGGAAACCAGAGGCCTTCTCAGTAGAATGAGCCAGCAGCACCTCTTGAGCAGATTAGTTTAAGGATAACTCAGAGCATTGCACCTTCCCTGGTTTAGCATTACAACCTCTCTGCTTTACAGTCTCACCAGTTATAGAAGTATAACTGCAGCACTGAGCCACCAGCTGCAGCAGGGCCTTACCAAGACAGGAAGCAAACCATCAGTTTGAAAAATGCTGGTTTTAATTAAGTTTGTAACTGTCCAAGCCTCCAGAAATTATTCTGAAATGTTAATTCAGTTCTGGGAAGAAGAAAAAACAAAGAGAAGTCTTTGAGCCTAACTACTTAAAGACATGTGACCTCTCTATACCCACCCACATCTCTCCATCAGTGATCAGCAACTCTGGACACTTCAGTCAGGAAGAGCAGTGGGAGAAAAACAAAAATTCCACTGGAAACACTCATTCAGACATGGTAATTACAGGGGTGCAATTAATCTACTGTTTCCGGCCAAGCAGCTTTCCAGCCCTCCCCTTCTCCCTGCCCACGGGGCTGTGTTCAAGCAGCCAGGACAGAATTCCACAGCAGGCTGTGCACCTCCCCCTCTGCTTTGTGGCACCGTCCTGGGGAGTGAGAGGAGGGGGAAGGAAAAGCAGGATTCTCCCGAGAATATTCGTGCAGGTCTCACTTTGGCTGCGGCAGTTTTTCACCTGTTCTGACCTTCTCTTGGCAATTCCACTTTTCCATTTCAGTGGGAGAGCACCCCGGGCCAAGGCTGACACTTTCACATTGTGTTTTACATAACAAAACCCGAAGATCCCCGGTGCAAGCAAAGTTCCCCAAGCACCCATCAGAGGCACACAGCTCTCTGCCTGCTGTATCAGCTGATGTCCCAGCTGCTGACAGAAACGAGTCCCAGCAGCTTCATGCCCAGCCCCTGCCCCACTGCAGGGATAATCTCCCCAGTGTTCTCAGCACTGCAATTTGGGAAGCAGCTGAGGTGAGGTGAAATGGTTTTTATAAACAAAGAGGCACATTCCTCCTCTAAACTTGAAGGTGGTACAAGGAATACAGTCCTGAGAAGAAAAGTCAGGTCAGAGGGTGTCACCTCCTCCTCTCAAACGCAATCACATCTTGCACTCCCACACAGCTGAGCTCATCTTCAATCCCACTGGGAGTCTGATCCCAACTACACCTTCTACAAAGCTACTCCAGTATCAACTCCTCAACACAAGCAAGCCTCCAGCTGACAGGGAAGGCCCACTCAAGGCCAGTTCAGCTCATAAGCTCTTGTGTCAACACTGCCTTCCCACACCGAAAGCATCAGTTTAAGAACACACATTTGGACTCTTGCTGGGAATTTTATCAAGACTGTAAAACTGGTTTGCACTGGAAGGCCACATGAGCCTGGAAAGGCAGCTTTCCAGCTGGACAGCTGACAATCCATGCCATGCCTGCTTGTTGGTGAGTAGCCAGCCAGCCAGCTGGCCTTGCCCTCAAGCTCAGCAATCTGGCAGGCTCACAGATTTCCAGCTCAGAGACTAAAACTGAGGGGAGCTTCTCAGAGTGACACTTCTCTGTTCACAATTCCCCACTGACACCCAGCCAGGCTGCATTACACCAGTTCTCTTTTCCAACTGTCATCAAGCCTGTGTCACTTAAGAGTGGGAAAAAAAGCTGAAGTAAACAGTCCTGTTTAGAGAACTGTTTCTCTGAGTGAAATTGTCCCTCATAAAGCTTCACCAAGAAGAGGAATTAAGCAACCTCCACACAGCTGGCATGGAATGCAGCAGAATGAGCTTACCCTCATGCTCACCTGGAGAGCACAAGGTGCATTTGCACTTATCCAAGTCAAAAAGACTCAAAATGTTCAGGAGACAGTGGAAGACAGGCTACTTACAGCACCACAAGAGCTGGGGCCCCCGTGGAAGAGTGTACATGCCATCCTCACTACTTCTGCTTCCATCTTCCTCAAACCAGGGAATATATCTGGATGGAGAGGATTACTCCAGGCAAACTCCTCATACACCTTCAGAAAACAAAGAGAGAAAGTTAGACTTGCAGATGAAGCTTTAAGAACTCCCCATGTGCACTGTAGAAGCAAATTAGCTGCATTTTAAGAATATTACAGGACTTAACTGCTCCTGCAAGTAAATGCCACAAGCTGGGAAGCTGAGGAGTAAAACAAAGAAAAAATAAATGTTTTTCTAAGGCATTCAGACTTCTGGAGTGGATTCTACAGCACAGCAATATCTCTTGTTGTAAGGACAGATCTAGTAACTTCGCTGTTTTTTAAGAAGAACACAAGACACATCCTGCAATTGCTTTACACAAATCAGGCAAAAAAAGTGACTTTGAAGAACTTGTTCTCAAGTTTACTGTTAAGAGGGGGGTCTGAAGCAGGCAGTAAAGCACAAATGCCCACCCACACAACAAGAGAAGTGGCTGTGGAAACCACTATTTCTGCTCATTCTACAACTGTGGACTCAGAGGATACAAGGCTGGAACAGGCCAGTCCCAACCTCCTGCAGTCCAGATCAAAAAGCAACTGCAGGGATGTTAAATAAAATACAGCAAAACAAACCAGTGAATAATCAGCACAAACAAAAGGAATGTTTCCACAAAGTGATCCAAGCCGAGGCCCCTCCAGAAAGGCTGCTCTGAGCTTTGTTGCTCCAAAAGTGGCACAGAAAATGTCAACATGAGGAAGAGAACAGCAACAGCAACCACCCAACAGAGCCCATTACAGCTGCTACAAAAGCTGTTCCCAGGAGCAAGAGGGCCAGACTTCCCTTTCTAGCAAAACAACTCTGGAAGGAGATGTACTTGAAAACAAACCTTTAGGCTGTTGAGGTTATTTTGCAGCCTTCTCAAAGGGAGAAGTTCCTGAGCAGGTAAACAGACCTCACAAAGACACCACTGAAGTGTGCCAGTGCTCCATTGTCTAAGATTTGGACCACACAACCATGCCAAAAAACATTTCCCAAAGCTTCTCTTTTGCTCAAACCAAGAGGAGTTTAGTTTTGCTCAGTGAAAGTTGTTCCAGTACCAGTCTCCAGTTCACTTGTAATTACTAATAACTTTCTCACTCAAAACAGCACCTCATCTGATTAGATACCAGTTATCTCTACAAGGTGTTTTCACAGGGACAGTTACATGGCCAGAGTTACACTGCCCAAATTGCCACTAATTCCCCTTCCCAGCCTTAAGTTTTATATCTTCCCTATTTACTCTGAGATGCTGGAACAGCTGTGAGGGCTTTCTGGTCATCCTGAAGATGCAAAGTTGGCCTGCTTGCACTTTACCTTCACCAGCAGGTGGGTGAGTTTCTCTTCACCACTGTACACGGTCCCAGAGACTTTCCCATCCTGCCAGCGCACGTCTCCTGGAAGAGAGGGAAGAGCACACTGCTCACAAACACAGCTGTTCCCAGCCAGCATGGACATGCACATGGAAAATCCCCTCAATTCCACAGAGGAGGACTCAGCTTCTGAGATTTCCCTGAGTTTTGTGGCCCAGGGACAGCTGTGTGTGAAGCTGAGCCCCTGGCACCATGTGAACTTAGCAAACAGCAAGTAAATGATGACTGAAGAGTCATAACCAACATGTAGCTGGAGCAAGCAGTTATATTAATAAAGAATCCATTTAATCCCCAGCAGTCTCCCCAAACTGCTGTTCAACCAACTGGACACTAAATTAAAGCCACTTTCAAAGAGCGCCCACCATCACTGTAAGCTGAGAAGAGATGGAAAAGCCAAGTTTGTACTGCTAAAATCCATCTGGATGAAATTTCACCTAAACTGGTACTTCCAGGCAACTTCCAAAGGGGAGTGGGGGGGTGGGAGGGGGAAATAGTGGGGGACTTAAGAAAAAAAA
Organism: Promerops cafer; assembly: GCA_013398275.1. NCBI lineage: Eukaryota > Metazoa > Chordata > Aves > Passeriformes > Nectariniidae > Promerops > Promerops cafer. The sequence continues at coordinate 229,021 of VZSE01010353.1, forward strand.
AGAACCCAGTGAAAAGGAAACAAAAATTTAAGAGAAAACACAAGCAGAAGCAACTTTAGCAATACACAGCAGTAGAAAAGAAGGAAGTTGTTCCAGGATACTCGATCATGAAATAGTTTGTTTCTGAATTTGGAGCAGATGCACCATTCTAGCAGAAAATTCAAGGCATTTCTCAAATTTGGGATAGGAGCAGGGCAGTCGTATCTTTTCCTCTGAACAGGAAGTCACCCAAATTTGCTCATTAGGAGTAAGAGGCATACAAATCAGGGGGAACATGTTTACATGAGAGAGGCAGCTCAAATTAAGTGTCAGACACTGCTTGTGTGGACTCAAGCCAGGAGAACATCATCACTTTTCCTTAAAAGGCTCTTTCAAGGCACAAACCATTGTCTCTCTTAATTGAGGCCATAGTCTTGGAAATTCCCTAACAATCCTACTTGAAAGTTGCTTTTTTTGATTCAGAGTATTTTCTGGGGCTTCACATTTCTGGTAAAAGTCAAATATCAAGGCAAGTGCTCAGAGATGCAATCCAAAGAGAGAGCTTCCTCCATATTTCTCCTCTCCTCAGCTCTCCCATCTCTCCATCAGCCTAGAATTCTTGTGGAAGGAAAATGTAAATACCTGAACTCAGCATTAGAACTCATCAATCTTAGCCACGTCCAGAAGAAAAACAGACAAAAATTTGCAAGGGGACAAAATATTTAAGCTGAAACCATGAGCAGGAGTCACTGGGACTCATTTGAGAGAGGAAGTGTCATGTTTGGTGTCTGCAGCAGTACAGACTCACCTTTTGAGCTGTACTCTTTCATCTTCTGCAGCACTTCAGGCTGGCTCATGCCTTGTTCTGGCAGTGCTTTGATATAATCCCTTTCATCTTTCAGGAAGGATAAACTGGAAGTGACATCATTCAAGGCTTCATCAATCTTCTTTTGAATCTAAAAAGAAAGAAAAAAGCCTATCAAACAACAGCACTGGTCAAATTCTAAAGAATTGTTGAGTGTGTGCAGGACAGGACCCGCTGCCTACATCTGTGGTGCTGATGGAACAGCAGGAACTGCTCCACTGGGAGCTTTGACCCCTTTCCTTAGTGCTTGAGAAAATAAAACTCAAGGGAAAAAACCTGCATTTTTATCCAGCAAACCTTTTCAAGTCAGTTTTTAATTTGTAGAGCTCTTCAGGTGCATTGGTTTGTACCTTGCCTCCTCTACCACCACACACATGGTTTAGAAACTCATGAAAACAGAGACACAATAAAGAAATCTCCAGCACGGGCACAGCTCAGAGATTTCCTTCTTCCCACCCACACCCTGCACTCAGGAAACCCCAGACTTCTTCTCACAACACATTCCAAAGTAAAGATTCTTCTTCCAGGCAACACAGGTGACTTTTGGACATTGGAATGCCTCGAAGTCTCGGCCTCTGATAAGTTATCAGGTATCAGCCTAGCAAAGAGCAGAAAGAGGACACAGCCAGGACACAGCAGGAGTGCTCTGGCACAGGGGAGCAGTGTTAGCCCCGAGAAGGGAAGTCTGGACACAAGAGGGATTGTAGAAAGTGCCCTTTTCTAAGAGGCAGGCAAGAAACAAGCAGAAGAGAATTTGTCTGATCAAGGGCTGCTCAGGTTAGGAGGTGAAAGCTGGGGCACTTAGCAGGCCAGGGAGGGAATTTAGTCCCTTCCAGAGGGATATAGGAGAAACTGGAGAACTCCTCCCATCTCCACAGCAAAAGGAAAAAAAATTCCTCTGTGCTACACTCTTTAGATACAATTGCCTGGAACAGATCTGAGCCCTGGAATCAATGTGTAAATACACCAGCACAGCAAGCAGCAGGAAGTGCAATCAGGCGTGATACCATCGTTTACGAGGTAAAATAAACCCAGCTGTGCATTTCTTCATCCTGAGTCCTTAAGGTGCTAAAACATGCTGACAGTTGTGGTTTCAAGTTTTTATGAAAAAAAAAAAAAAAA
>VZSE01010353.1:231005-247230 GCA_013398275.1 Promerops cafer
AAAAAAAAAAAAAAAAAAAAAAAAAAAAAAAAAAAAAAAAAAACACACCACCCAAAAAAACCCCAAAACAAAACAAAAACCCAAAGAAATGAACAAAACATTAAAAGAAAACCAAATACCCACCAGCTCCCAAACACTTCAGCTCGTGTGCCATTTTAATGATTATACAAAGTGCTGATATCCTTCTGCTAACTTTTGCTAGTATTTATCTGAGCCCTGAGCTAATCATGGCCAGCTGCTTGATTAAAATAAATACCCTTCCACACTGCACAACAAACCCTTGGCTGTCACACTTCACACTGCTTCAGAAGAACAATTCCAGTTCAATCCTGTCCCTTCTTCCAGAATTAAAATCACTGTCTTAAAATCTGACAACAAGGAAACGTGACTGGAGAATTCCCTCATTCTTGGTTAATATAAATAGCTCAAAAGTTAAAAAGAGGTGGAATCCCCTTATTATGGGAGTGATACTATGACAAAAAGATTGAGTAGGAATGACACCTGTCATTAAACCAGGAGGCAGCAGAAAACATTCCAGATCGACATCCTGGGTCATTAGGATCACAGTGCCATGACAAAAGAGATGCTCAGAACTGTGTATTTTCCAAGAGAGCTGAAACAAGGACCTGGAATAATCCTATAAATACTTGTTCAAATACTTACTATAGCCCCGACAAATGGCATTTTTCTCAGCAGTTTAAAGAACTGTTTTTTAGTTCGGGATGTCAAACCTGAAAGACAAAAGGCAGAAAGGAATCTAAGAAACAAACAAAAAAAGAAACTTCTGATGCAGCTCATGATCCAGGCTCAGCATTCCTCATCCAAGCTGAAATAACACAGTGACCCAGGGGACATGGGGAGACAGATAAGTGAATCCAAGAGCAAGGTTTTCAGGGATGGACCATGCTATGGAAACATCTGGACTGCAGAACAGCAGCCATCTACAGGAATCAGTTCTTTGTTTCTTACTTACGTGGGAATTCACACCCACGTGTGGAATTTTACAGGAAAAAGAGGGATTTCAGGGTTTGCTAAAGGTAAGGAATTATTATCATTATCTGCCTCAAACCAGAACAGTTACTTGAAAACAAAACCACCGAGCAGTGTGAAACAGGCTCCCAGAGCAAAGGAGGGAACAGGGACATTTGTGACAATGTCAGCCACACCACGATGTGGATTTGCCCCATTTGATGCACTGGGAGGTGACTCAGGGAAAGGGGATGGACAGAGGGAAGAGCAGAAACTCCACCACAGCACAAAGACTCAAAAGAGAGAAGCCACTGATGACAAGCACTGGAAAACCCCTCGGGTAGCTCTAAAGGCAGGAATGAAATCAGGATGACACATGCTTTATAGCCACCAAAAATGCCTTCCCAGTCCTACCTGCACACCAGCAGTTACAGGACAAACAAAAAAATAACGAAATAAAGTTTAAAAATCAACCATTTTAACACTTTGCAATTTTATCTACACTTCATATATATTTCACTTCATATATACAATTTGAAAAGCTACCAAGGACATTAATTGGCACATTCTGTAGTAAATAGTTGTTAGTGCCCTGATAATAACATTCCTGTTGCACATCCCAGTGTGCACTCTGTTTCATTAATAATTTTCACAGCAAGGAAAGACTGCAAACTCCTGAAAAAGTCTCACAATCTAATCAGATCTTTTAAGAGCTAGTCCATACTTAAAAAGAATACACTGTGCAACAGTGCAAATACTAGCTAGGAAGATAACTGTCCTGAACTAATGTTTCACACCAATTTGCTCCTTACAGACATTCCCACTGGCCAGCTGCCCCCATCTCTACAAAGAGAAAGGGCTGCTTGAGAAACAGAGACACAGGAGGAGACATCAAGTTAAAAACTTGGCTATTCTTAACAGGCTGCCACCAGAGGGTAACCCTAAGGCCTGTGGGAACTGCACCTCTGAGGGCATGGCAGTGACCTCAGGCCATCACACGAGAAGAGAAAACTCCAAGTTCTGCAGACTTCAGCTCAACTGAAGAGCTACCAGTATCAGAAACCACTCAAAACAGGAAAATACTCCAGAAATATTAAAAAAAAATTACAAGAAGAAAATATCCTCACACCATCACATGCAATTATCTTGAACATTCTGAGGATGAAACGTGGCCCCAACATGGAATCAAGACCACATTTCCTCCCCCAGCAGTAAGAGAAACAATCAAGAGTTATCCAGACACTTTGCAGCAGTGACTAAGTTCACAGGAACCCAGCTCTCCATAAATCTCCCCAGGGTTTGGGCAAGAAGAGTGTGTTGTGACAAGCACATGGTTTAGCCAAAAGAAGAAGGGAGACAAGGGAAAGGGAAGAAGACAGAACCACGTTCCATGCACCCTCTGAGAGAATAGGGGAGCTTCATTTACCAGACAGGCCTTGACCTTAATTCAGAAGAATTTGGTAAACATTAGGTGACAGCAGAAAGTCTGTTTTAACAAGTGTTTGGCCTTGTTCCACCCTCTTTCCTTCCACTGCCCAGGAACAGCTTAGGGTGACCTCCCCTCCCTCCAAAGGTAAGAAAATCCCCCATGTCAAACACTTACTCTCAGGCTGGCAGAGGAAGCCATGCAGCCACACACTTAGGAGCGTGGAAGAAAAGGTCAAGCCGATGAGCTGCCAGGGCTCAAGTCCCTCACAGCGGGCGTTCACAAAGCCTGTCACTTTCTCCCAGTAGATCTGGAGGATTTCCTTGTAGGGAATAATGGCATCCTGTGCAAAGGGAAACCAGGAGGATATTGAGGAAAGTGCAAATGAAAACAAGTAGGGCATCAAAAAGCTGACTGTTGATTAAAAAGGTGCTTTCCGGCCCCATGGTTCCCTTAATTCCTACAGATACAACTGGTAGGAGATAGTTTGTATTCACTTCCACTCAAGAGTCACAGATAAAAATACACACCTTGAGAGACTTCAAATACTGAGAGAGAAGCACCAAGAGCAGGTGAGCGACGAAAGGTTCTCTGCACACTCCCAAGAACCACCACCAGATCTTACCACTGCCCAAGAGAAGGAACTGTGTTAATAATTTTTTTCCAAGGAATTCTCAGGTGGTGAGTGAAGGTACCACCAAAACAGGTCTATTAAGTACCTCGGGCTGGATTTCCAATGAAGATGGAAAGATTCATCCAAGTCCTTAATTTAAAGATCTGATTACCGTGTTTCACACCAAGGGGAGGTGGGAGAGGAAAACACTGCTGCCGCCAAAATAACCCCCAGAAAATGTTGATGCAAGCTCAATTATAATGTCAAAGCAGGAATTACTGTTGGGACAGAGCCCAAGTTCCTCATCAATAGCTTCAAACCAGGTGCTCTTCAAGAGCGTCACAACAGGGCGAGGAAAACTGGATATGCACAGGAGAAAAAGGACATTTCCCCCTAAACAGGAGTCTTCCATCCAATTATCTGGGAAAAGGTTTCTAAAGATAAGAAGAATAAGAAAGAACAGAGCCCTCTTCCAAATCCCTCTTCCCTTTTGCCCAGCCCAGTTTTGCCCAGTTTAACTGGGGAGATCTCCAGCACTTGAGAGCTTCACCCTCCAAACAACAGGGAAAGTACAACAGGGGCTTTTCAAAGGATTTGTAACTAAACCTTGAAAGGAATAAATCCTTGATTGCTGTGCTGTTGGACTTCGGGTGGGAACAGAGCAGTTTTTCAACAAACCACTAAATTAAAAACTGCTAAGACTTTGCTCTTCAGGACCCTTCACGGGTCTCACTTCGGGGTCAAGCCAACAACAGAAGCAGCATTTAATTAACTTTTTTTTAGGGGGTAATGTGCCATTCCAATACAAATGGAGAGGATACTAACAGTCTACAAAAACACTCAAGTTTTTCTAATAATCAAAGGAGGAAGGAAGGTTTCCTTACCAAAAAGCAACACTAATGAATACTCACTACTCTGGAAAAGCAGTAAAATGCATATAACATGGCAGAGTTTGAAATTATCTAAGCAACCCAAACCTGAATTCCAGCAGAATTAACAGCGTTTACCATTAACAGAGGAGGGTTTTCACCCATGCCCCAGCACAGGCTGAAGGGACACGGACTGAATTCGGCAAAAGCAGGCAGCACTCAGCTCTGAGAAGGCAAATTAGCACCTATTCACTTGGCAAAGGGCAATTTAAAAATACATTAGAGCCACTTCAGCCTCCCAAACGAGGCGGCCACGCAAACCGCTGCAATTAGGCAATGTCCCAGCTAATGAATGCCCCGTCCTCTAAGCCACTCACCACAAAGCCGATTTAAACCCAGAATTTAAGGGAAGAGCCACCTTCTCCAGCTAACCAGAAGTGGTACTTAAGTTTCAGCGAGTTTGCACAATCTTCACTGGCAAAGCCCTGGAAATGAGCGTTTAACCAGCAGCAACGACCTCGGTTCTTTGCCTAGGATGAAATGCCAAGATATTCTGGTTTGGAACTGCACTTAAAGGATGGAAATGAAGCCACTAATAGGCTGGTGTCTCAATAGCTGTTCTCAACTCATGGCAAGAAAATGCTGCAGCATCAAATATAAAGTGGGCTGTGTCTTTTTCTTTTTTTTTTTCCTGAAGAGGGTGGACACTGTAAGCCCTAAATCAAACTGGAACATGACCTTCTTGACAGAAGTCGCTCCAGTCAATGGCCAAGTCAAAATAAATAAATCTGGCCAGAGATTGACCTCACTCTTGGAGTAAGCTCTGGACAAAAGGTCTCAGCTGTCTGCACGTTTTGTTGTCACTGAAACCCCTGAGCACTGACATATGGGAACTCAAGGGTATATCCCAGTTTTGAACAAATGAGAGAAGATTTTCATTAAGTTCATTCTGAGTCACTGAAAAATTTCTTTCCATTTCTTGCTTTAAAAAAAGCCAATCTGAAATCAATCCACAAGTGTTGCAGTTTGACCAGGTAAAGATTTCTCTGTATTTCTCATTTTCCTTCTGCACTCATTTCATACACAGATGGCTTTGAAGGATGAGGTTGATCCATTCAGGAGGATATTAGAAAACTGGGATTAAAAAACCCAGTGAAAACTGGCATGGAAGATGAGTTAGCAGTGAATTACAATTTCTCAGCTCCCTGGCTAACCATGTGCTGAGTTTTTTCCAAATGCTCTTTTCCCTGAAAGTATCCAGCAAGACACGAGAGACCTTTACTTTCTGAATTATTCACTTAATCCCACAGAAACCAGAGGGCATTTAGAAGGTTGCACTCAAATGTTTTTATTACACCCAGGAACATGCTGGGTTAAAAGGGAGCTCATAAAAAAGAGGTAGAGTGACATTTTACATGAGCAGAATGACAGGACAAGGGCGTGTGGCTTCCCACTGGCAGAGGGCAGGGTTGGATGGGATGTCAGGAAGGAATCCTTCCCTGTGGGCTGGTGAGGCCCAGGGAAGCTGTGCCTGCCCCATCCCTGCAAGTGTCCAAGCCCAGGATACAACCTGGGATAGTGGAAGGTTGGTGGCACTGGATGATCTTTAAGGTTCCTTCTAACCCAAACCATTCTGGGATTCTCTATGACTGCAGTCCCAGACCCCTTCCTCATTTTACAGGGAGGGGGCAGGGAGAATAATCAGCCTCTGTGTAGCCCAGCCATAGGAATCCCTTGCCCTGCAGCCCTGCAAGTGCTGCTCAGAGTGAAAAACTCTTCCTGCTTCCCCAGCTGGGCTAAACACAACAGGCTGACCTGATTTTAAACCTGTCTACAGGACAGAATTTCATGTAAGACAATAGCCTGCTTATCTGTGAAGGTATCAAAAAATAAAAGTTTCCCTTCCCATTAGAAGAGAGTAGATAAGCTGTTTTTATTTCTGTAAGAGAACCTTCCCCACACAAAAGCTTCACAAGCCACAGGATTATTTCAGAAGCAGTTTAAAAACCTGACTTATGAGCACACTAAAGAGCAGGGAGAAAAAAAAACTCCACTGGAGGATTTGTTTTTAATTCTCAAAGCAGTAAGACAGACCCGGGTATCAGATAAAATACTAATTGCTATCATTAGGACTTGCAGTGCTCATTTGTACTGATATTAATGCACTCAGCTACCTAAGCAGTTTACATATTGAATTTTTAGCTGCACAGATTAGGAATACATCCTTAGTACTTTATTTCTAAAAGCCATTAGCTAGCTGAGCTGGTTCCAGGGATAGCACTTATGCCACTACAAAAGAGCACAAATTAACTGCAGTAATGCTCTTCTGTCCCAGACGACAGAAAAGGGAGGGGGGAGGAATGCCAAAGCTAATGAGAGCACATTTTGCATTTCTGCCAGAACAGCATTTCCTCAGCTGCGAGTTTTAGGATGCAAAAAAAGCTTAAAAGAAAAAAAAAAAAAAAGAGAGAGAAACAGGCAATAATCTGGAGAACCTCAGACTTTTGTTACAAGTGCCTTCTGTTTCTGTGGAAATGGAAACACTGTCTGAGTTTACCTGTGGGAGAAATGGGAAGAAAGATTTTACCAGCTGAACCTTCCTTCCTCCAAAAGAAAGTTTAAAGTGGGTTTAAAATGGGGCCACAGAATAAAAGTAGCTTTTAAAGGCAAGTTTATGTTATGCAATACCACGAGGCTGACTGTGAGAGGAGGAAGTGCTAAGATCAAAGAATCACAGAACGGCTTAGGCTGGAAAAGTCCTTAAAGACCATTTTGTTCCCAACTCCTGCCACAGGCAGGGACACCTTCCATTACCCAGGTGGCTCCAAGCCCCATCCAACCTGGCCTTGGACACTTCCAGGGATCCAGGGGCATCCACAGTTGCTCTGAGCACCCTGTGCCAGGACCTCCCCACCCTCTCAGAGAAGAATTTCTTCCTAATATCCAATCTAAACTCTGTCAGTTTATACCACATCCTCAGCTTTCACCTGAATCCACAGGGACCCTGTGACCACTTTGCCACACCCTCACATCCCCAGAGCTGAGGCAGGAGGTGGCTGTCACACAGCTCAGCACAGAGTAAATCAAGGCCAAGGGAGATGGCTCCGACAGCACGAGCTGGGCCAGCTCCGATTACGGGAGCGCGCGCAGTACCGGTACTGCCACTGTAATTAAGCCTCTGCTCCAACAGGACGAGTTTTTCCGAGGAGAAGCTTCCTGACTGAAAACAAACCGCACAAAGCCAGCGAGGACGCGGCAGCCTCGCTTATTTATTCTGCCCCTAAGTGGAAGGAAGGCTTCAATTAGCCCTGCCTTCGCTGACACCTCGCTGCCGGCACGTGCTCTGGCCACAAAAGGCGCATCTGACCGGAGGAACCAGCCTGGCCGCAGGGAAGCACTGGACTCACAGCCGCCAGCCTGCCGAATTCCAGCCTGCCGAATTCCAGCCTGCCGAATTCCTACCGGAGAACCGACAATGGGATTGAGCAACATCACCCCAGCCTTCTCAGAGTGCTCGCTGCTGCCTGGGCCTGCGGTGTTTTGATTCGCACCCCGGTAATGGCTCTGCTCCTCCGTCCCTCCCTGCCAACCCCAGCCTGACAAATATCTTTGCATAAGCACCAGGCAGGGAATATTTGTTAGTCAGCTCCTAATTACAGCTCAAGGTTAGGACCACGTGCTGCCCAGCCTGACCAAAGGATGTGGGCAGACAGAGCGACACCGGATGCGTGATCGCTCAGAAATCAAAAATCACGAACTTTTGGATGTATGAGCTGAAGTAAGTGAAATTAAAAATACATTCAGGCCACACTCATCTTACTACAGGTCCCCAATACCACCAGTTTTGTCTGCATTGCATTTATTTCCACCACTGCCATACTGAAACTTTTTCTTTTTCCAGCAGTTGGGAAGAGGGAAGGCAGAGGTTTGCCACGTATAGCATCTGCAAAATGAATGTATACATACTGTACCACCAGCCCTGAGAGTTCAAGAGGAGTGGCTAAACAATGGCTAATTATAGCTTCAGCACAAAAACAAACAAGGCAGCAAGTCGGAGTAAGAACAGCAGCATTCCAGCTTCCACTGTGGAGATGGAATGTAAAACTACCAAAACAAAATGGGAAAAGACTGATTGGAGGCTCAAAAAAGGTACAATTTTACAGGGGGCCAAGGGCTCCAAAAATCAAGTTCAAATTTCATTTAACCCAAAACACAAACAAGGTGTCATGTTCACTTTGCTCACTTAGGCAAACCAATTTATAAAAGTTTCTGCAAACATCTAGGCACCATGCTCCAGGCAGCACAGACCTCACAAGAGACAGGATCCACCCAATGGATGCTGCAGTTGAGCTCATCGTGGATCTCTGGGTCACCAGCTCCAGGAATGTGCAAGGAGACGTCCTCTGCTGACACCCACGCTAATTAGGGTAAAAGAAGCGCCCAGCTCCCTGCATGCTGGGGCTCATCTGGACATATTTCATTCCTCCACTTGGCCTCCTCTCAGCCTCAGATCCCTGCGTGCCTTCCAGAGAACAGAATGGGTATTTCTTTGAAATATTTTCTGAGCACCCGGGTGCCACCAAGAGGTACCCGCAGCACGAAGACATGGAGTCTTGGCAGGAGCTGTCTGGAAGCACACCCCGGCGTGGCAATTGTTCTGGGAGCAGGCATCCATGAACAAAGGCAGCACGGAGCCCTGGCACAGCTTCCCAGCAGGGTTATGCAAGCCTCGGACAAAGCCCCCAGTATCAGCACAAGCTGAATGCTGCTATTATACATTAAGGGCCCTGCTCTTGGGCAAGTCTGACCAGAGGACAGAATCTTCAAAAATTATCTTAATACCAACCCTTCGACCCCTGCAGTATCTAGTCACATGCCCTTCCTGATATGGCATGGATAAATCTTGATGAGCAAAGAGAGGCACGGGAAACAGAACACAAAGGATTCTGAGTGACTTTTACATGCAAATTTCTAGGAAATACAAATATTTCCTAATACAGAAAACTGCATCACAATCACCACAGCAAATAGACCAGAACACCTGCTGCTACATCAATTGGTAGGATCCTAAATCTCAGTTCATGCTCTAAGGGCAGGACTAAAGCATATACTAGGCCTGCCAGTACTTGAAAGGGAATGTCTTTCACTGCCTGGGATGCAAAGAATAGGAGCAATAGAATCACAGAATCACAGACTCACTTGGTTTGGAAGAGACCTTGAAGATCATCTCATTCCATCCCCCTGCCATGGGCAGGGACACCTTCCACTATCCCAAGGTGCTCCAAGCCCCTCCAACCTGGCCTTAGACACTTCCAGGGATCCAGGGGCAGCCACAGCTGCTCTGGGCACCCTGTGCCAGGCCCTCACCACCCTCCCAGAGAGAAATTATTTCCTAATATCTAATCTAAACCTAACATTCTGTCAGTGTGGAGCCATTCCCCCTTGTCTCTTGTAAATAGTCTCTCTCTACCTATCTTGTCAGCTCCTTCAGATACTGGAGGCCACAAGTAGGTCACCCCAAAGCCTCTCTTCTCCAAGCTGAACAATCCCATCTCTCCCAGCCCTTCCTCATAGCAGAGCTGCTCCATCCCTTTAATCATCCTGTTGCCTCCTCCAGACTCACTCCAACAGCTCCAGGTCCTTCCTGTGCTGGGCCCCCTGGCTGGAGGCAGCTCTGCAGGTGAGGTCTCAGCTGAGCAGGGGCAGCATCCCCTGCTGGGGGCTCAGCCCAGGGCAGGGCCAGCAGTCACCCACCAGCACCCCCAAGTCCTTCTCAGCAGTTCCGTGGTGGAAGCAGCTGGTGCAGGAGAAGATGAGATGGAGAGATCTTTTTGTTGGCGACGTTGTGTATTTGGAAAAAGGGACAAGCAGAACCCCAGAATCCTTACTCAAAAGGGGCTCTACGGAACCTCTTTCAGCACAGGAGTCACAGCAAGGCTGTGGCTGCTGCCACACCAGGCAGGCCACCCACAATAAATGCTGGGATTAGGTTTATCTCCACACCACCAAGCACTGCTGGAGAAATCCCAGGTAGGAAGTGAGCGAGGCATCACCTCAGCACAGCCTCCCCTGCTCAGCCATTCAGATACAACTTCTAAGGGTAAGAAGAGGGAGGCAAACTCTGACTAGGCTGGACATGAGCAAGACATGGAAAAAGAAACATTTTATTCTAAGTAAAAACATTTCCAGAGCTTCGCACTGCCTTTTGCTAAGGTCGCAGGAAGGATGGCAGAGTGAAACCACAGTTCAGGAAAAATGTTGTGTATCAGTGTTTCTCCAGAGGAAGCCTCATTCCCCGAGTACAAAGCCAACTTCCTAAGCTTTCCAGTAGCCAGGACTCCTGTGCAATAGCTACTGCCTAATCTAGTGAATGAAAGAGCAGATCTGAGCAGGTCTTTCAGGTGCAATAAGCAGCAATTTTCTCCGCAAAGCTTTGGCGCAGAAGGGGCTGAGGTGAGAACAGCCTGATCGCACAGCAGGGCCCCAGCAACCCCAGGCCAGTCTAGACCGCCCCCTGCACAACAAGCGAAGTATTTACCCAGTGCCAAATTTTGGCAGCTGAAAGCAACCCCAACACAAGCTGTGCAGGCTCTTGGTGCTGTCCCTTGGCTGCACACAGCTCCACGCCAGAGCAGGAAGAAGCAGCAGCACTTGGGAGCTTGGGAATGCAATAACCAAGCGGGACAAAGGAGTAGGACAAAGATAATGCTGCTTCATTTATCACTCAGCAGCTGTGATTTCGATTTCCCTTGCTGACAGGGGAAAAAAAACCCAACCAAACAATCAAAAACCTAGCATCCCTTCCAGGTTTGAGGAATTGCAAGATTCGTGCCGTGCCAAAGCGGGCTAAGGCCAGCTGTTTTTAAGCAATCCCGAAGTTTGCTTCCAGCTAAAAAATAATAGCCAATTAGCAAACAGTGTCTCTAAAAAAACAACAATCAATCAGCAAACACGATTTCTCTTGGCCAGATCAGCACCTTCACCAAAATCCTGAGGAAAACATCATTCTGCCCACACCCAAGCAATATTAACCAGAGACAGGCGAAAGCACCGTTCCTAATCCTCTCTGCGCCGAAACTAGGTAATTGTGGGCAAGAAGGAAAGCAGTGTATGAATAAGAAGACACATTTACGTTCACGGGAAGGGTATGGCCCTCGGGTGGGGGCCGAAGACAGGACCTGACCACCCAGCCTCGCACCCCGCCGGCGGCCGAGCTCGGCCAGGCATCCCCTGAGGCCCGTCCGGGACCCCTCAGCCCGCCGGGCGAAGGCCGGGCCTCGCTGCCTCACAGGCCGCGCCGGGACAGCTCTCTCCCCGCCCCACACCGGCCTCGCACTGCCCGCTCACCATCGCTCCTGCCGCCGCCAGCTCTTTCGTTCCTTCCTCCCTTCTTTTTCTCCCTCCTCCCGCTCCCNAAAAAGGAACAACAACAACAAAAAAAAACAGTTTGTAATCTCGCCCTGGCTATTAATTATCTGGGGCTGGAGCCCCTCTGCTTTGGATCCAGCCTGGGAGAGCTCAGGGTGTGCCCCTGGAGAGGAGAAGGCGCTGGGGAGATGAGACCTCAGAGCCCCTGCCAGTGCCTAAACGGGCTCCAGGCGAGCTGGAGAGGGACTTGGGACAAGGGGAAATGGCTTCAGACTGACAGAGCACAGGGTTAGACTGGATATTAGGAAGAAATTCTTCCCTGAGAGGGTGGAGAGGCCCTGGCACAGGGTGCCCAGAGAAGCTGTGGCTACTCCTGGATCCCTGGAAGTGTCCAAGGCCAGGCTGGACGGGGCTTGGAGCAACCTGGGACAGTGGAAGGTGTCCCTGCCCATGGCAGGCAGTGGGGACAAGACAATCCTTAAGGTCCATTCTAACCCAAATCATTCTGTGATATCTTTTGAGGAGAGTTTTTGTTCTGTGTAAAATATAAGGCAGGAACTACTGGCCATTATAGCATTATCCAGTCTGTTCGTTCTGCTCCTCCATGGATTAAAATCTGCTCTGTTCTGGGTGGATCAGGTGGGACCCCTCATCACCCTCACTGCCCACACTTGTGACTGACAACCACTTATACCACAAGGATCCCAAAACCAGTTTATTGGCAGGAGAAGGATTTGAGGGCTGCTGACTCGTGAGGCTATCCCATAAAACTTAACCGTGGGAAGAGAACAGCCAAACTGCCCAGATGTTCAGGAGAGTTTTAAGAGGTTAAAGGTCTCGGTGTCCCCTGGCATTAATTTTGACCTCATGAAATAAATACAACAAGCAGAATATTCTTTGGGACTAGCCTTGTGCAAGCACACTGGTTTTTAGACATCCAGGACAAACCTGACAAACATCCCAAGGCATTTAGGTTGTGCAAAGGAACTTTTTGAAGCAATTTTGTTGCGGAATAGTCGGAGGGGGGTGAAAGGCAGAGATGGGCAGCAGCAAAAGGAAGGGAAAACTCTTCACATCAGCAGCTCCCAGTGCAGTGACAGCAGAGCTTCAGCTGGGGCTGTGGTTTGAGGGCAAACACGCAGGTGGGTGCTCTGGTTGCCAGTAAGCGTGAACTCAACAGACACCGCAGCGGCACTTGGTTATTTCCCAAAAATTAACACCTGGAGCAGCTGAGGTGCCCTGTGCCATGGAGTGCTGCCCCTGCAGGATGCACTCCCTGGAGAAACTGCCCCTCTCCTGGGAGGTGGCAGCAGGACCAAATGCCCACATCAAGCCGTTTCTGGTTAATCTCTACAGAACACATCCTGGCTTTAGAATTTATACATCTGTGCAGCCTTTTAGACAGATTCTGGTGTGGCATTTTAAACCTTTGCTCTTAACCCGCCTCGCCTTTGTCTCTACACCCTTTTGAAGCAGATATACCAGCATCAGCTCCTGGCATCTGTAGTTTGGTGCACTACAGGCTGTCTGCTGTCACCGTGCCATCCGAGCTGTCCCCTCACAGAAGATGACACCTGGCGTAAGCCAGCAGGCAGTACTTTTACCTCGAGCAAACTGCTCTCCTGGGATGGCTTTTAGAGCTGTGCCTAGACATCAGATGCTCGTTTTAGCAGGAAAAGGAACAAACAGGGCTGTTAGTAACCCAGTACCAGTCTCACAAGGTAGGTCTCCTTCCCACACGCCTGCCAAGACAGAAGGCATCTGCTCAGGAGAACCCCAAAGGAGCTGTGTTTTCCCACTGTAAAAACCTCTGCAAACTCCAGTGACCCCAGCCTTCAAGAAAAACGTTGCTCTTTGGAAAATAGCCTTAAAACATTTATGTATTCTAAGTAACATCTTGCTCTCGAGGGGATGAGAGGAAATCTTGTTTGTTCCTTCAGCCCTGAAAAGAGTCTCTTTATTGAGAGCTTTGCTAATCTTCACGCACATAATGCCAGGAAACAAAGAGCTTGGTGTGTTTAATATGGCTAAAAGCACAGGTAGAAGGGAATGTTCTTGCTAGGAATATCTGGGTGGACAGGAAAAGCCACACCAGGGAGGGAGAGGAGCCATTTGAGTGAGGGGACAGCAGTGTGGCACAAGAGCAAATTTCTATTTTTCTGTGGTTTATCACGCAGCCCAGGTGAAAAATGTGCTTCCCACTACTCAGATGAACTTTAAAAATATCAGAGTAGCTTGGCTTCCCCACACAGGTGGCAGGATTAATGCTGAGACTGTGCCAAAGTGACTGCACTCCCAGAGAAGGGAGTTGCCTTTCCCGAGAGAGGCCAAGCATCCCCTGGCCAACATTGCCCGTGCTAAAACTCTAACACCTCCTTTAAAGGACGGCTCAGAAGGGGCCTGGAGAGAGAAAAATCCAAATGATTCATTGATTTGCAGTGCTCCAAGATCCTGTAGGGGGTTGGCATTACCCTGTGCATTGGTATTACAGGTTACATATTTATGAGAGAAAAGCTGTCACGGAGACCAATCCAGCAGGACCAATCAGTTCGTGTTCTGATGCAAAAGTCAAGTTTCAAGTTTGAAAAAAAGGAGGGCTTTTTCCTCTTCCCACAAAGAAATGGAAGGGGGAATTATAACTACTTTTTCAGCCTTGCTTCAGCCAAATCCCACTTTCAGCCAGGGGATGCCTGTCTGGGAAGGATGGCTCTTTTCCAGAGGGTGGGAAGGCTGGCACTCAAAATGCCTTGGGGGCAGCCTGAGGTGGCCCCTGGGAGGCCAAGGCCAGCCAGAGCTGTCACTCTTTTTGTCTGGGAGCAATCCTCCAACGTCCCTGGGCTTCCTGGGAGGGTCCTGGAAGCCATCCCAGGATGTCCCAGAGGGGTTCGGGTGGGGGGTACCATGGGGGTCCCAGGGGTTTCAGAGGTCCTGAGAGGTCCAAATGGGATCCTGGAATTTCCTGGAGGGTCCTAGAGAGGGCCCCATGGGGACCTTCCAGGATGCACCCCCAGGACCCATCATGGAACCCACCCAGAGACCACCCCTGGGACCATCTGGGAGTGCCCAGGGAGGGGGGCCCCGTGCCCTGGAGGGGGTGACTTTGGGATGGAGGGAGGTGACTTTGAGGTGGAGAGGGGGTGTTGTTGTTGTTGTTGTTGTTGTTGTTGTTGTTGTTGTTGTTGTTGTTGTTGTTTAATGAAGCGAGTCCATCTGAGGAGAGGGATTCAGGCCCAGTCTCTGCAGGACACCTCCCCTTCTCTCCCCTGGTTTATCAGTGGCAAAACTGCCAGCGACTGATGCCCTGAGAGGCTACGTGGAGCAGAGGCTGGACAGAGTTAAAGGAATAAAGTAGGTATTTATTAAAAATCCTTCACAGGACACACCTTGGGCAGTACAAGAGCCCGGCCACGGCTGCACCCAAGATGGACGGCGGGTCACGAGTTTTCACACTTTTATAAGTTTTGGTGCATTTACGTTTTGGGGTTAATTGTCCAATTCCAGCTGCAGGTTATGCAGTCCCATCCTCCCAGATTGCTCTCCTCAGCTCGCTGCTGTTTGCACTTTTTGGGCCTGAAGCTGCAGCCGTGTCCTTGGTTCTGGGGCTGGAAAAGGATTGTTTTGCCTGACTGAACTGTGAAGAGAACGTGCTAAGTTCGGGGTCACACACCAATGCAGTACAGAATCTGGAAAGGATGAAAGCTATAAGTAAAGGCATCACGACTTCCCCGCTCCGTGCGTGGGTTCCCGCGTTCCCCGCCCCAGCCTGTGTTCCTCCCCCCTCGGCGGGTGCGTGTGCATGGGAATCCCCCCGGGATGGGTTCCAGGACGTGCCAAGCGCCCGCATTCCACCCGGGGAGCAGCCACGCGCAGTTGCAACATTCCCGACCTGTTGTAACTCGTGTGGAGGTGCCGATACAACTCCTCGGTTCCCTGGGATTGTACTCCCAGTTCCCTGTCCGCAGGGTCCCAGCCGTGCCCCCATCCGCCCAGTGCCCTCCAAATCCTTCTGGGACCGCCAGCCCCCACAGTGACACCGCTGGGCTCTTCCAGGACCACCCCCCTTTGTGATCCCCGCCCGGTCTCAGGCCACGCCCGCACCCGCCCGATGTGCGGGGGCCCGGCGGACACGACCCCCGTACCTGCGCCCTGCCGGGGTGCGGAGCTCCCCGCACACCCCCGCCTGCCCCGTCGGTCTAAGACCACGTAGCCGTCCTCGTCCTCCATGTGAGACGCCAGAGACGGGGGACACAGGCTGGGGACACGGGGATGGTGACACTGGGCTGGGGACGCGGGGATGGTGACACTGGACTGGGGACCCGGGGGAGGGGACAGGAAGCCGAAGTACCTCTGCGCGCTGGCGCTGGCCCGCTGCGGTGCGAGCTGGCGGCGGGACCGGAGCTTCCTGCCCCGCCATGGCACGACAGCTCCTGGGGGGACTCGCCCTGACGGCCCGGGGAGGGACCGAGGGGCTGGGGGCAGCGGGGGTTTGTCTCCAGACGAAGGGAAACCGGCATAGGGGGCTGCTGCCCACGGGGAAAAGGACGAGGAGCTGCAGCACGGGCTACTGCCAGAGAAAAATCCCTCCCGCCTCAAGCCCCGTAAAATGGTAAAAATAAAAGATCAAAACGTTCGTCCTGATCTCTGAGAGATGAGAATCAATAAATTGCCACTGAGAGAGGCATAAAACGTCGGGAATTGATCCATGAAATGCCAGATGTATCTGAAAATGGACACATCGTTTTGCAGAGCTCACGGCCCGGCTTTCCCAGCCCTGTGCGTGGAGTGGCACCACCTCAGCGGGAAGCCCTAGGGCCTCACTTCTCCTACCCGCTAATTAGGAGCCGTTTATTAAGCTAATTAATCGCTGTTCCGTTGTCCTTGAGCTGCCTTGCACAGGCAGCTCAGAGGCTGCGGGTGCCGAGGGTGGGATTCCGCCCCCTAAAATTGCGAATATCCGAGGATAGCTCCCAGACAAAAGCT
>VZSE01010355.1:0-93264 GCA_013398275.1 Promerops cafer
CTCCAGAGGTGCCTCCCAGGCTGAGTAGGCCACAAATGAGTGGGATGCAGGTCATGAAACAAAAAAAGAGGATGAAGGTGAATTTTCTGGGGGAAAAGAAAAAAAAAGACATGAAAAGATCAGCCAGATAAAAAAATGCTTCAGATGAAGAGTGCAGGAGTTACCTTCTCACAGAGCAGAGATACTTTTGTCAAGTGCTTAGAGAGAGGTGATCTTTAAGCACTTCAAAGCCTCAAAGAAAGGGAAAACATGAGCAGCACCAAGGTGAGGAGTTTCAGGCTTGTGGCTGAGTGCTGGAGCTGGAAATGGTTGAAGAATCCCAGCAGCACAGCCAGGACTGTGCACCAGCAGCGATGCCATTCCAGTGTGTGTTTGTTTGGGGCCTGGACAGTGGATTTGCATTTTATACAGAGAAACTACTGCAGAAAGGTTAATTCTCAGCAGAAAGGTATTTTTGGCATTTTTCTGGGAAATAACCAACTGGATACAAGACATAATTTTTTTCCTTTAAAAGATACACTCATCTCAGAGCCTCTTAAGGAAGGCTGAATAATTAACCAGAGCATTGCTGCCCTTGTGTTCCTGCTTTGGCAAAAGCTGGGACACACAGGAACTTATCAGCACAGTGGTGCCTGTGATCTGCACACGTTCAGGCCTGAGAGAAGGGAACAGAGCTGGGAAGGGTCTGGAGCCCCAGGAGCAGCTGAGGGAGCTGGGAAGGGGCTCAGCCTGGAGAAAAGGAGGCTCAGGGGGGCCCTTGTGGCTCTGCACAACTCCCTGCCAGGAGGGGACAGCCGGGGGGGTTGGGCTCTGCTCCAGGGAACAGGGACAGGAGGAGAGGGAACGGCCTCAGGCTGGGCCAGGGCAGGCTCAGGGTGGACATCAGGAGAGGACACCCTTCATGGAAAGGGTGCTCAGGCCTTGGCAGGGGCTGCTCAGGGAGGTTTGGAGTTCCCATCCCTGGAGGTGCCCAAGGAATGAATGCATGTGGCACTCAGTGCCCTGGGCTGGGTCAGTTACATGTTGGACTCCATGGACTGGAGTTTTTCTCCATCCTTAATTATTCAGGAATTCTGATTCACATGAGGCTTTGGTGTTTTCTTTCTGTCAATTAGACAAACATATGTCTGAGAAAGCAGTGAATTCAACAGTTTTGTCAAACCCAGGCTTCAGTAATAAGGAAATTATGCCTCCAGAATCCTTTTATTCACCAGACTGAAAGCAGCACAGAGCTGACTCATTCCACGGGGCTGCCACCAGCAGTCTAAAAATTTCCTACAGGAAGTTCTTGAGGTACAGAGGAGACAGTTCCGGGGAAAGAAAGGAAAAAAAAATAATAATAATAATAAAAAAAATAAAGGAAGGTTATTATGACCCATAGAGATGATAAGAGGAAATAAGGAGGCACAAAACCCCCAGGTCTGAGAGGCTGGACACATCCCACCAGCAGCTTTCCGAACTGCTTTGCTCTCCCTGGGAAACATTCCCCCATTTCCAGAAATCACCCTGAAAAGTCACAGGGTTTGGAGATGCTGTTCACAACTCCTCCAGGGCGAATCACAGCAGCTCCAACAGCACAGCTCATAGAGGGTTTTACCTGTTCAGCGTTCGGTGCCCTGGTGTTCGGACACAGGACAGCACCAAGGATTCTTTGGCATAACTTTGGCCATCTCCACCTCTGACACTGTGCATCCTCTGCTGCAGCAGCTGGAGAGGGAAAAGGTGGATGAAGGCAGGAAAAGGCCCCTGGAGAGTGAGGTGAACATGGCACAGCTCTGAGCACTCACACTCACCTGACTGGGGGAAGAAGCCTCCTTTCCAACTGAGCATTTGTCATCTTGCACAGGAAAATTCCACAGATGGATTCTTTTCTTCCTGCACCTAAGCTGCATGAAATAAAAATTGAGTAGGTCACTTTGAAATTATATATATGCATATACATTTTAAAAGAACCAAAACAAAGAGAAAAGCCCTGAGCTCAGTTTAGCCACTGTCTTGGTTTGAAAAGACAGATATCTGCTAAGGAAGGCAGGAGCCTCTTTTGAAATGGAGAATGTAAAGTCTTTCCCTCTGAATTATTATAATTTTGAAATTAAGGGGCTCTCAGGTAAACATATGGGAATAGGAATAACAGTTCTTTACTAAGAAAATTAAAAATACAAATGCAATAGTACAAAAAAAACCCCAAACCCCTGACAGTCAGAATATGACCTGACACCCTGTTGGGCAGGGTGTTGGCAGCAGTCCCATTAAATGGGGGCTGCAATCCTCCTGCAGTGGCAGATGTGGCTCTGTTGGAGGAGGACAGTGACTCACTGGACTCAAATAACGAGCCCAAGGATCACTGGGCAGAGGTGCAGAAGCGGGCCAATAAGGAAGGAGACTGGGACATAGCAGGGAAATTACAAACCTTGGTGGCCCCTGAATAATATAAAAGAGGAAGGAACCCGAAGTGGGACGCCATGCCTTGCGGAGAGCTTAAGGAACTCTGTAAGGCATGCAAAGACTATGGGAAGGGGTCCCCATACTTCAAAAATTTGCTGAATGTCACTTTTACCAGACATGTCTGTGTGCCTCATGATCTCCATCATATCATGTCTGTCCTCCTCTCCCCTGCCAAATTTATCCTCTGGGAGGCGGGATGGAAGAAACAACTGAAAAACTTATGGAAAACATATAAACCTGAGGATGGATGGGTCCATTTAACACTGGACTTACTCTGTGGTGAGGGAGACCATGAAAAGCCCAAGGACCAGGCCCAGGATATCCCGAGGGTGGTCCTCAAGGACATCAAAGGCACTGCACTGCTGCAGATACCTGATGGCACCACCCCCCAACGCAACTTCACCGACGTATGCCAAGGCAAGGAGGAGAGCTTCATCAAATTCATTGACCGTCTAAAGAACAGCATAGACCAACAGATCGACTGTCAGAGGGCGAGAGAGGAGCTGCTCTGCAGGCTTGCCATTTTGAGTGCAAACACAGAGTGTTAGAAGATCTTCTGAGTGCTCCCTTTCTGCCGCACCGCGAGCCTGCTCTTCCCACAACGACCTCCACATGACAANCGAGCCTGCTCCTCCCACAAAGACCTCCACATGACAAATTCCACTGGAGACAATAGGAGGGTCATAAGGTGCCTTATATCGTGAGGGACCATGGCATGGCCCGATAGGGTCAATTCTAATATATTCTTAAAGTATGGGGACTGTCTCCCATGTTCACGTGCCGCTTTCACTAGTTCCTTCAATTTGGCATATGGGAATTGCTCCCATTCTATGTGTCCCTCTATGCCCAAGGATGACCAGGGCCACGATCTTCTGCAGGCCCTCGGCCATCTCTACATCCCCCCTGGACAAGGCCTCGCGGTGGGCTTGCATCCACCTCTGGTCGGGTCCAGTACCACTGCTTGATGATGTGTCGGTATCATCATCCTCCGAAGAGGACGAGTCCTGGCCGTCAGTGGTACGGACCCGCCGCCGCACCGGGGGGATCCGGTGACTGGGTTCTCCAGAGGCCAAGATGGCCTCCTTCCGGGCGGGCCTCCTTCCGGTTCCGGTGATGCGGGAACTGGAAGGGGCGGAGGCCGAGGGGATGTGGCTTGAGCATGAGGGAGCTGAATTAAAGGAACCGTGCACACCCTCAGGGTGGGAACAACAAGGAGATGGACAAGGGACAGAAGGGGAGGGTCCCGACAAACACACCATCGATGCAGGGGAGGGGCCCGACACAGAGGGGAGGGGGCCTGACGCCAGCGACGAGGGGGAGGGACCCGACGCGAAGGAGGGACAAAAAGGGTTGGAAGAGAAGCGAAAAGGGTTGGAGGCCCCGAGGGGAGGAGGGAAAGGGCACTCGCCACTTTGGTCCCGTTTCATGGCATTATAAAGTTCTGCTGCCAATTTCAATAGAGATTTTTCGCTGTCTCCCAAAATGGTGGAGGCGCCATTTTGGGGTTCTTGTCCTTCCGTGGCGGGTGCGGGAGAGGCCATGCGGCCGACGCCATCTTTAGTTGGTGATTTGGAATCCTTAAAACTTGAAAAATCTGAACTCTTGAAACTGGAAAAAATGGAGTTGAAACTTGGATAGAGGGGATCAAGGGCAACTGGATCTGGGAAAGGTCTGGGACCGGAGTGATCAGTCCCAGACCGAGGAAGGGAAAGAGGGGAGCAGGAGGCCGCAGAAGGTGGGCAGCTCTCCTGCGCCATTTGGGGGGCTCTGCCTCCTGCCTCACCCTTGGAGGGTAGAGGGCAAGGAACAGGGGGGACGGAATGCGAAAACTGGGGTGACCTGGGGGGGGGTACCCTTAACCGCAACTGATTCCCCAGAACCCCAATTTCCCTTTGTTAACTTAAAAAGCAAATTCAACAAAGGAAAAAAAGCTCCCGAATTTTTCCCGGTGCTCATTTGTTGCCTATACATAACTTTCCCCACTCGATCTCAGAACTTAAAAGAAACGTGATCTCCGGGGGAAACCCCAGAAACATTCTTGAAAATAAAATGAACAAAGTTTTAAATTCCCCTTAGAAAAGGACTCTCCCTTCTCCCTTAGGATCGCAGAAACTTGGGGATAAAAATCCCTTTCGGCTGGTGACAGCCTGTTCCCTATGTCTTCAAAAGGAAGCAAAAAGGTAAAAGAAAAGAACAGAAAGAAAGGGACCCTTTTTTAAATGCACTTGCAGTGCAGCACTCAAAACTCTCACAGTGAAGAGGAGTGGCAGGGTCAGCTTCCTCTGAAGCTCACTGCCTCAAGGGGCTCCTTCGTGGGCAGGTTGATGACAATGGCACTCCCAAGGAGTTGTCCCTTGGCCCTTTGGAATCCTCTCGTAAAACCGAGAGGAACTCCTTGGGGAAATTGGAACCCACAGGCATCTGTCGGCTTCTTGTTCAGTGAAGTCGAGTCACTCAAAACAGGAAGCCCTTTGTGGGAGGTCCCTGTTCGGGCGCCAGCTGCAGCACCGTGAGCCCTCGGCTCCGTGCAGCCGTTCTGCAGAGTGACTCAGAACAGTGATCCGGACAGGCAGAGTGATGAACGAGGCAAGCGGCGGGAATAAAGAAAGGGACGTCTTGGCGTAACGCAACTGAGTTTATTACTGCAGCTGGTCAGGGGCCAAAAAGCCCAGAACAAAGGAGGGTCCAGGTTTATGTATGGGAGAGGGTAGGTGGAGTCTGAGGGAGAGGGTCCAGTGGGCTTACAGAAGGGAGGAGGGTCCAGGGTGGAGCAAGGGACCCTTTACCCTATCACGGTACAGAGGGAGGAATACATAAACTGTGAACCAGCCAGGGAGTAAACAGGGGAGAAGTTTCTAGCAACAGGGAGTAAACTGGGGATGACTGAATGATAGATTGACAAGGGCTAGGGAAAAATCTAGAAGGGAAGGTGGAGAAAGGATGACTTAACCAGGGGAGGAGAGCAACTGCTAGGGGAGGAGGAGACTACATGGTAGTCTCCCACGGCACCCATTCTACGCTCTACACCTCTCGACCCAGAACCAACTATACAACAGATGGTCGAAGCACGCTCTCGACATGCAACCACTGAGCACACCGTTGCCTTGGTGGTCAGCAAGGGGGTGGCCAAAGCCTTTGCAGCAGTGCAGGTGAGACTGCACAGCAGGGACCATGTCAAATGCTTTTGGTGCAGTGAGTTTGGTCATTTCCAGTCAGGCTGTTATAAAGCGTCCACTGCACGCCTGTCAGCTGCGTGCTGGGATTGTTGTGAGCATTTTAATAAATGTCCCCAGTTTCAATACCACCAGCAGTGCACCACACCCTGCCAGACATTTCATCAGGCCAGGCTGAGCCACAACTTTTTTCATCAAAACGTACCTGTGTTAATGCACATGTTTAAGCTTCCAAGGGACCAAGCAAGGGCGATTGTGGGCTCCTGCCCTAATTGCCAGAAATATGCCTTACCATCCATGGAGCCAGGGTAAATCCCTGTGGGCTGCAAAGCCTTGAGTTATGGCAAACTGACATTACTCACTACCCTTCCTTTGGAAAGCTGAAATACATTCATGTTTCCATAGACATTTTTTCTGGGGCTCTCTTCACCTCGGTGCACGCGGGAGAGAAGGCCAAAGATGTAATCCAGCACTTCCTCCTCACGTTTTCCACCTTGGGCATTCCACAGGCCATGAAAACAGACAACAGCCCTGCTTACACCTCCCACAAATTCCAACAGTTCCTTAATCAGTGGGGGATGAAGCACAGCAGAGGCATCCCTCATTCCCCAACCGGTCAATCAGTTGTTGAAAGGGCCCATCGTACCATCAAGCAGGTCCTTGATCAGAAGCATGGGGTGGGGCTGAGACCTTATCCAGTACTGAGAGGCTCTGCAAAGCCCTGTATGTCATCAGCTTCCTTAACAACTCCTTTGCAGAGCCCAGCCCCCCTATCGTCAGGCGCTTCTCAAACTCCACCCTAGCTCAGCTCACTGAGAAGCCGCCTGTGCTGGTCAAGGACCCTGAGACAAATTATGGGCCCTTTCCCATTAATAACTTGGGGGAGAGGGTATGCCTGTGTCTCTACACGGTCAGGTCCAAGGTGGATCTTGGCCAAGAACATCAAGCCTTTCCTTGAGGCGCCGAGTACAGCTCCCAGAGAGACTTCTGAAGAACCACATGATGACCTACCAGATCAGACCCAAGCAGCATGGAGAAGAAGGTAAAAGAAAAAGAACATGAAGAAAAACACACCGCATGAACTCCACTGCTAAACAGAAGACTACGAATATTACTAAAGACTCTCTCACTGGACTTACCTTTGATAATGTTACCACCTGTTAAAAAGTTTCTTTAGCATCTCTTCTTTCATTGTATCCCAATTTATGTACTGTAACCTTTTGAGTTATTACATTAGTATCCCTTCTATCTCCCCACACCCCTCTAAATAAAAACAAAAGGGGGGTATTGAAAAGTGTTGTGGGAGGACCTGAGGAGTTTTTAAGTTACAAGTTACGTATCTCCTCCAGTGTCAAGTTTTAAATTTCTTCTGTAGGTTTTAGCTATTATTTTTGTTGTTTCATTAAGTGCTCGCAGAAAACCATAGGGGAAGCCTTTTTAATTAAACAAAAAGGGGGAGTTGTGGAGGTCCATGAGCCTGCTGGGGAAAGGGCACTGGCACTGCCCTGGAGGGATATGCTGTAGGCTCTGGCATTCTCCCCAAGTTAGGGTCAGGAGAGAGGCTTCCCCCATGGTGCTCTACAGCTCTGTGTTAATCCTCCCCAGTTCTGTCCTCCCCATTGGCCTTCTCTACCCATTTTACCCCTATGTCCACATTCCAGAAAGTTCTACACTCCCTGTTTCCCCATTGGTCTTTGTAACCCCGCCTATCGACCCTGGCATCCCCCATTGGTCCCTTCCCTGTGTACCTCCCCTGTGCCCTCAGACCATTGGCCCTCCGATGCCCTGCTCCGCCCCCTCTTTTCCTGTATTTAACCCTGGACCCTCCCATGGCAGCTGTCCTCTGTCCCTGGACGCTTTGTGGTTGGACCCCAATAAACTCTCGTGGGAACCCCATACAGAATTCCCTGCTGCGTTTCCCTGTGGACAGCTATCCGTGCGTGGCTGGGTGTGTGCTGTGAGCCAGCCCGAACGCGCTCTCTCCAGAGACGCTCGGCGCTCCACCACCTCGCCTCGCCGCTACAGTGCACTGGGAACCCGAAGGCACATTAGAGCCTGTCACCCATCCTTGTGCAAATGGCTAGGGCAATACTCTGACTCACACCCACTGAAGCCCCATATTTTAAATTTCACTGCAGTAGCTCCCTGAGCCGGATCACATCAGTGACCAGTACAAACCTTTGAGCTGCCTTGCTGTTTATTCAGTTCCATCTTGGTTTAGGAGATCATTTGTGATCAACAACTACAAGGTCTCAACATTAATTTGGACTACAAGTCTACCAGGGAACAAAATAAATTTTGACAGATACATGCAATGACCCAAAAAGGGTTAATTTTAATTATGTTAATGTTTAATAAATGGTTACTCAAATCCTGCAATAATAACTTGATAGTCCTCCTTATAAAAATGACAATTCTCTACCTCATAATAACTAATTATATTTAAGCTATTCATGGCCATAATTTATCAATTATCCAGCTACTAGATTTCATATTAAAACATACTCCTAATGCAAAACAGCTTTCTGGAAAAATTCTGAGTGAGCAATCAAATGGCCACTCATGGGAAGCACAGCGTCTCTGTACACAGAATAGGGGTCTCAGGGGCATCTGCAAATCACTGCAGAAAGGGTAAAATATTTCTGTGCATTTGATTCTGCTGCCACTGCCTGAATCTCTCCTTTTTGATGCAGGGATGCTGGAAAGGATCTGTTTTTCAGCTCTGCCTCGGGTGGGATAATGAAGGGTCTTTCAGCAGCATTAGCAGGAGGAAGGTTTACTGGCAGAGCTTCCAGCTTTTCTTGTAGGTGTAGCTTTAATCACCAGGGACTGACTGTGCCAAGGCTGTTGATGTGGTATTTCTGAAGAAAAAGAGCTTTTGCTGCTCCTTTAAAGAGCTGCCAGTCCTTGCAAGATGATTATATTTTATATATATTTATGTGTGTATATATAAGTATTCTGCTTAGAAAGAACATCTAGGTCATGTTTTCCATACTGATCTACCTTCAATCTGCATCATCAAGGGCACTTTCAGAGAAGCAAGTGTCTGCTAAGGGATCTCTGCTGCTGCTGCTTATTCCCCAGGCTGAAGTTCAACCCTCAGCTGTGTTTTGGGTTTGACTGGGGGATGGAGGGGCTATAGGGATGGGTTCTGTGAGAGGCTGCTGCAAGTGTCTGATGGAGCCAATTCCAGCTGCATCCAGGACAGACCCAGTGCTGGCCAAGGCCAAGCCCAGCAGGGACTGTGGTAGCACCTCTGGGGTAACTGAGGTAAGAATGGGGGGAAAAAAAGACCCCAAAACTGCCCCATTGCAGCTGGAGAAGGGACGAGAGCAGTGGCAATGTCTGAGAGAATGAACTCTGCAGAGACCAAGTGCAGGGCTGAAGAAGGGGCTGGAGCTGCTCCAGGTGCTGGAGCTGAGGTTCCCCAAAGATGCCAGGGTGCAGCCCCTGGAAAGGCATCTGAGGGCACAGGGAGCAGAGTTTACCCTGCAGCCCCTGGAGGAGCCCAGGGCAGAGCAGGAGATGCCTGGGAGAGCTGTGATCCCATGGGAAGCCCCTGCTGGAGCAGGGTCCTGGCAGGACCATGGATCCATGGAGAGAGGAGCCCATGAAGCAGGTTTGCTGGAAGAACTCATGACCCCATGGGAAAAGGGATCCACACTGGGGCAGCTCCTGAAGGACTGACCCCATGGAAGGACTGACCCCATGGATAAAGGGATCCACACTGGGGCAGCTCCTGGAGAACTCTCCCCTGGGAGGGACCCCAGGCTGGAGCAGGGGCAGAGTGTGAGGAGTCCAAGCCCTCTGGTGGAAGGAGCATCAGGGACAATGTGTGATGGACTGACCACAGCCCCATTCCCATCCCCCTGAGCCTCTGAGGGGGAGGAGGGAGAACAAATCAGGAGTGAAGTTGAGCCTGGGAAGAAGGGAGGGGTTTGGAGAAGGTGTTTTAAGATTTGGGTTTATTTCTCAGTTTCCTTCTCTGATTTGATGGGTGATAAATTAATTTCCCCCAGCTGAGTCTGTGTGCCCATGGCAGCACCTGGTGAGGGATCCCTCCCTGTCCTTACCCCACCCAGAGCCTTTCCCTGTGTCCTTTCTCCCCTGCCCAGCTGAGCAGGGCAGTGACAGAGGGGCTTGGTGGGCCCAGGGTGCCCAGCCAGGGTCACCCCACCACAGCAGAGGGATCTTTTTTCACTTCCCCAGAACTCAATAACGGTATCAGCTTGCCCAGGGGAGGAGAGCTGAATTTCAAGGGAAGGCAAGAACAGCCCTGAAAGACAAACAAACAAAATATTTCATAAGGTGCCATTAATAAATGTCAGATCAAAGAGATATTTTTCCATATGCTTCCCATATGGACCTTTGATGAAAACCTTACTGGGCTCTGCAGTTGCTGGGAACAGGGAATGTTCAGGGGGAATGCTGGAGGCTGGGGATGTAACATCCCTCACTTCAGTACAACCATGGCTATAAAATCCAGCACTTTTATGGTGTATTAGATATAAGATACCCATGAACACAGCGAAAGCCATCACCCTCCACCCAGTATCTGCAGTTTGGTTATGGACTATCATTTGACATCTTTATTTACAACTCCGAGGTAGTGCTTTACCTGCTAAAGCCTATTTATATCCCTGGAACAGACCTCCAAGTAGCTGTTAACATGTATCTGACCAGAATAGCAAAGCCTGGTCCTCTCTGTGTACTAAAGCCAGCATTCCCTGGTGAGTCAGTTATAACTACAGTGCTTTACAAGCAGCAGGTTCAGCCCCCTCCCAACCCTGGCCCCACACGGCTCATGGATCACCACTTCAGCCCATGCTGTGCTCCTGAGCCAGGCACAGCTCCTGTTTCAGGGCTGCAGCTTTGTGTTCCAGTGCCCTGAGGATGCAGCAGGCTCACCTGCCCCCCTGGGTATCCTGGCACACCCCAGTGCTCACAGCACATCTTAAAACCAGAGCAACAACAGAAGAAAGATGGCCCATGCCCAAAGAAAATGGCATTGGCAACAGTGTGAAGGGAGGTGATGGAGAATCCCAGAATGGTTTGGGTTGGGAGGGACCTTAAAGCTCATCCAGTGCCACCCCTGCCATGGGCAGGGACACCTTCCACTGGCCCAGGCTGCTCCAATCCCTGTCCAGCCTGGCCTTGGGCACTGCCAGGGATCCAGGGGCAGCCCCAGCTGCTCTGGACACCCTGTGCCAGGGCCTGCCCACCCTCCCAGGGAACAATTCCTGCCCAATATCCCATCCTAGCCCATTATCTCCCAGTTTGAAGCCATTCCCCCTTTTCCTGTCACTCCAGATCCTTGTAAATTGTCTCTCTCCATCTTTCTTGTCAGCTCCTTCAGGTATTGGAAGAAATCAAACCTGAGGGATTTTATTTGTCTCAGTTGAAGATACTCTACAGGGACAAGGTAGTTATTTAAATAACCAAGCTGTAAAGCATTTTCTGGGTGATTTTCTTCTGTTTGCTTAATTGCCAAGTTCCTTATTATATATACATTTTTAAAAGTGATCCTGACAGGCTTCAGGAATCACTGGGCAAAGAAAAACAATAAATCTGTGAGAAAAAAAGGATACTTTACAGAGATGACAAATTAAGGTGAAAAAATTCTCAGATTGCACTAAGTGCTTTCCGGGGAAGTTTAAGTTTATTGTACTATTTACAGCTTCTGAAAATGTGAGACAGAGAAAGCTGCTTTCTCCTCTCCCCAAGCTGCATTTACTGATGAGCATCCTGAGAGAGAATATGAAATTGTGGCTGTGAGGGCAGTCTGGGCTTGTGCCCCTGGGTGGGGAAGAGCAGGAGGGAGCAGCAGGGCCCCTGCAGGGCACAGACCTGGCATGTCTGGGCTTTCTGTGCCAGTGAGGGGCAGCTGAGCAGGAGGGCTGGCCCTGGGGACAAACAGCAGCACTGGGGACACGGCGAGGTGGCACTGGCAGAGTTTGTGTCAGTGGGGGCACACAGTGGCCTGGAGCAGCCTGGCAGCCACCAGGACAGGGATCCCTGCAGTGCTGGCGCTGCACAGGGTGAAGAGAGAGGCAATGAAGCTCAAAGCAGGGTGACAGCAGGGACCTGGTTACCCTGGCTGGGGCAGGGACAGCCCCAAAAGCAGGGCAGTGGCTGTGAAATCCATCACTGCTCTGCAGTCAAGTGCAGGGTCCCACCACTGCTGCTCACAGCTTCATTTTTTCACATCTCAGCACTGGGGTTTTGCAACAATTCTGGCTAATTAATGCAAATAATCTTTTCCCCCGTAAGTTCAGAGAAAAACGAGGTGAACCAGGGAACCTGATACAGCAGTGCCAGAAACAACACAGCAGTGGCCCAGTTCTGTGTGAGGCAAGCAGAGGTGCAGGGGAAAAGGTCCCCAGACCATGGGGCAGGTGGCATCTCCTGCACCCACAGCCCAACCTCTCACTGAGTTCCAGAGAGAGCTGCAGAGTGCAATGTGAAAAAAATTCAGGCATGAAAGAACTGGAGCCTATTCATGGCACTCCCAGTGCTGCACCTTTTTCCTTCCTCAGGTTAAAACAAAAGTGTGGGACCGATTTCTCTGAGCCAAACGTCTCATGTGACAAATATAAAGCTACCATCAAATCTCTGGCAGCTTCACTCTCCTCTGACCCAACATAAGAATTCAAATCACCTGGGACACTCGAGCTGAGAGCTAAAGCACAAGGAGATGATGTGCACTTAGAGAGGGCAGGTTGAGGCTACAGAGGGCTGCTTATTTCCTATTTCCCCTCTTGTGAAGATTGTTATACTGTGACTTGCCTACTCCTGAAAATACAGCATGGTTTTCCCTGCAAATACCCTAAAAGAGCAGCACCATTAGAATTTTATCACTCTCTTTAGCTGTAGCCTTGTAAAAAATTAAATCATACTCATTCCTTTTTGTGACATCTAAGTCTTCAATATCAAAGCAGGAGTCTTTTAGAATATAAAACAATGTTTCAGACATCAGAGCTTGATACAATATTTGGATCTTTTTTCTTGTGATGGCATCTGTGTATTTACAAAGTGGCAATGCACCACAGTTCCCAAGGGAGCAAAACTTATTTCCTCAACTAATCTCTTTACTGAGGGAGCAGTGGAGATCTCAGCAAATATGCTGAGCTATAAAAGCTTTTGTCCCTGGGACAAAGCACATCAAACCCTGACACACAAAATTCATTAGACAGAGGTGAGGGAAGCACGATCAGCCCTGCTGGCTCCCACAGTAAGAATCACAGAATCCCAGACTGGTTTGGGTTGGAAGGGACCTTAAAGCTCATTCAGTGCCACCCCCTCCATGGGCAGGGACACCTTCCAAGCCCCATCCAACCCAGCCTGGGACATTTCCAGGGATCCAGGGGCAGCCACAGCTGCTCTGGGCACCCTGTGCCAGGGCCTGCCCACCCTCCCAAGGAACAATTCCTTCCCAATCCCATCCAACCCTGCTCTCTGGCAGTGGGAAGCCATTCCCCCTGTCCTGGCATCACACACCCTTGTAAAAGTCCCTCTCCTTCTTGGAAACCTCCTTCAGCTACTGAAAGGCCACAGTAAATTCACCCCAGAATGTTCCAGGTTCAGGCCTTCACTCAATATTCCATCCACTAAACCCATCCCAGACTCCATGGGATACAAAAGCATCTGGACAGAGCCTTCTGCTCCTCACCAGAAGCTCAGAGAGTAACAGCTGGAAGTTACAGATGCTTTTATCAGAGCCCAGACATCAAACAAGCTCTGCTCAACTTCAGTTTTAGACTCATCGCTGGAATAAATTGACAATGTGAAATTCCTTCATCCCAGCAGAGGAGCTCTAAGCAAAGCATGTAAATATAAAATGAAGAAAAATCGATCTTCTATACAGGCTAATTAACTCATGCAAGGCAATGTATATCAGGCAACAGCAAATGTGAATTCCAGAAACCTGAGGCTGAATCTCTGCATCCTCTGCTCAGCTCCATCTCTCATTAACGTCAAGGGAAATTCTGATAAATAAGAGATTCAGCACCTGGCTTTTCATCTGAAGTTCAAAAATCCACAGTTACTTCTCCAAAGGAGCTTCTCCAGATCTGACTCTGAGGCTGTTCCAAGCAGAAAGCCTGCATTCCTGGGGTGTAAACCCCAAGAGGGAATTTATGGGAACATCAAGGCATGGCTGAGTGCAGAGCACTGCGTCGCTGGCTGCGGCTGGCAGCAGCAGAGCAGACTGCAAACACCATTCCCATTCCACATCTGCTGCTGCTCTGTCCTAAGAGGTGATCCCTGGGGAGTTCACAGGCTGAGCAGAGCACAGCCCTGAATTCAGATGTGTGCTTGGAATGAGAGTCCCTGGAGAGAAAAAGCCACCTAAGGCTGGAAACTGCTGCTGGCCCCATTCCTCCACTGGATCCGAGCCAAAGCCACCCCGAAAGGTCAACCCTGTGCTGGGAGCTCTGTTTGAGGGGAGACATCCAGGGTAGGGATCACCTGGCAGCTGCAGGGAGCTTCCAGGAGGCCTCCAAATGTTGAGTAGCCAGGTGCTTTCTACTGAGTAAAGAACCAAAAATATAAAGAACCAAATATGAAACCAAATAAATAAAGGAAATTAAAATAAATAAAGGAAAAATGAGAACAGCGTAGAAAAATGAAAATACAAGGCTGAGAACTGCAGTTCTGGACTCTTCCCAGTCCTTTTTACCTGCCCTGTGTGTGGCATTTTCTCCAGGAACATTGTGCTAACAATCACAGTCTGAGTATTCACAATTCCCCCAGATCTGAGGTGCAGCTGTGTTTCATGGAGATCTTTTCCAAGAGGAGCCTCTACTGAGAGTTCTTGGGAAGCAGCCAGCACCTCAGGACAGGGTATTTGTGACTTGAGGATGCCCTCGTGCAGAGGTGAGTGTCACTGAGATGAGTGTCTGTCCCCTGGCTCCTCCAGGAGCCTTTCCCTCAGCCCCTGAGGCAGCCTGGCCCTCCAGAGCTCTGGGGCCTCTCTTACATCTGCTCCAGGCCCTGCTCTCCTTTCCAGTTCAAACACCTTTCCCACTTGAGTAATCCCAGTCAGCCCCAACATGGAGACAGGTATGGACATTCCAAGTCCTGACATCCTCAGAGTAGCTCTGTCCTCTCTGATTAACCACAGCAGGCAAGATATGACCCTATAAAATCAGAGATATTTTATAATACAAATAAGAAAGGCAGATTGCTTACACCACGTTTACACCAATCTCTCATTTGTCCCACAACTGTTAAATATTACTTGCTCTTTCAATTCAGTCTGTATTTTTATCCTCCATCTTCTCCCAGGTTCCCTTTGTACTCTGCATTTCTGTACCACATCATTACACACAGTCACCACTTGCTGTTAAACAGATGCTGCTTTTTACGCCTGCAACAGAACTGACCTCTAGATGTGGGTGTGCTTTGTTTTTAAAGCACTTCTTTCTCCTGAATGAAAATCACCAAATTAAAGCAAGGTATTTCTTTACCCCTTTTCAGAGTGTAACAGAACACAAAAACATAAATCAAAGTATGTTTAAACACCTTTTCCAAATCATGTAAAAACCCATCTATCTTGCTAGCAACCAAGAGCTTTTCCTACGCACTGAACATAGCAGATGTTAAAAAGCTGTTTAATCTTCTTTAGAGCACTTTAGGTAAAAAGCTGTGGCTTTCAAATAGGTACAAAGAAGGTCAGAAAAGTAAAATACCTTGAAATGGTTTTGCTCAGGGGCCATGGGATCTGAAGTGACCTCTGTAATTTCTTGAGTTTGCAAACTTCATTATTATCAAGGCCTCTTTCCTTTTTGATGTTTTAACTATGCTGAAGGTGGGTCTTGCTGGGTGGGGGCTGTAGCTAAACCTTTTAAGCATTTTTGATTTATTCTCCTTGCAAGGTCAGTGTACCTGAGGCTGTAGTTAATGACTGGAGAGCCACTGAAGTGTAGATTTACCATAATCACTTTCCCATCCCCCTCACAAGGGTGGTTTTACCATTTCTCCTGAATGTTTAAGTAAATACATACATACATACATAAAGCTGCAGCCCCTCAACATCTCAAACCACACAACTATTTCATAAAGTTACTGCTCTTAAAGGTTCCTCTTGCTTTACAAAAGGCTATTGCATCTCTGCACTGGTTTATTCCCATGGACACTGCCAACATCTGCACCAAATCCTTGAGATCCTGATCCCCTTAGAGAGCCACACTGCTCTACCTCTCCTACCCTCAGGGGTCCCACCAAATACCAGAGCAGGGCCTACAAATTACCCCTCTTCTTTTTACAGCTTGTCATCTCCCCTGGTAGGATGCATGGCTTTCAGTGTTTATTACTCTCATCCTGATTAACACAGAGCATTTTCCATAAACACACACACAAACCCATTACTTCCAAGTTATGGCATTCCTTGATAAAACTTAGTACATCTCTGCCACACCAAAAAAAAAAAAAAAATAATCAATGATTCATCCAATTTTTATTCAGTCATTGATCCAAAGAAATGCTAACTTCCTGAGTTTATTCCTGCACTTACAGTTTAAAACCACCAAGACTTTTTTTTTTTTTTTTAAAGGGAAGGTTCCCCCCTGTTTAATTCTCTCCAATTTGTATTGTAGCTTCACTTGAAAGAAATAGATCAGAAAAATGTTCTGCATAAGAGGTGAAGCAAAGTATAGAATAAAACACTGTGAACAGCTGGAAAATGGGACAAAGCCAGAACTAAGGGAGTGCTCCTGCACACCTGCACTGCATGGACAGAGCAAAGGCCCAATGCAGTGAGGGTACAAAAAAATGTGTATTTCTCACAGACCCTGCATGAGACCTCCCTGCACAGCCCTGGAGGAGGCTGTGTTTGTTCTCAGAGGTTTCTGCAGCACACGGTGTCCCTGGGTTCCCTGGCTGTCCCTGGGTTCCCTGCCCAGCACTGAGGATGGAGGGACAGAAGGGTCACAGCCTCCCGTGCCCACAGTGCTGGCTCAGGGCCAGGCTGGGGCACTGCTGTGGTTTGTGCTGTCATCAGGAACATGCACTGATCCCTCCCTGTGCTTCCCTCCCCTCCACAGCAGGATCACCCTGTCCAGCTCAGGAGATCAGCTCTCCTGCAGGATAACCCTCACACGCTCCTGTCCTGACTGCCCCAGGACAGGGGCTGAGCCCGTGGGGTGGGACCTGCCTTAGCAGCTGCTCAAAGTCTTCTCTGGCTCCAGATGTGCTCATCAAAGAGTTCCTGGCAGCTGGAGATGCCTCGGGAGCTGTCCAGGAGAGGCAGGGCTGGATTTCTCCGTGGAGTGGCACACAGTGCCCGGGGCAGGGCACAGCACCCTCAGTCACAGATTTGTCACCCCACCCTTTGGCACCATCAGCTCCCAGCTCTTCAGGCAGCCCTTCACTGGCTGCCTCGCTCCAGCCAACAAAGCATCAGTGCCATGCTCCACAAAAGTTACAATTAATTATTTTTAGCACTGAAAGGGGGAATCATGTGAATACTAGTGCACTTGACAGCTTACTCATTTACGTCAATTGAAATAATTTATTAGAACCAGGCCCAAAAGCTAAGTTTTCTAAAAAAAATGTATTTGTTTCTGTACATCTGTTCAATAAAGCAATAACAGAGGCATTGTTGTTGCTGGCAGCTCCTCGAAGGAATAATTAAGGAAACATAGAAGAAGCTGCCTTTCAAGACTCATCCTCTCTTCACTTGGCTCCTCCTTGTGATCTGTCAGCACCTAGCTGAAATGAATTCTAAAGGACATTAATTCTAAAGGTACAGAGATCTATTGCACTAATTGCCAATTAAACAGGGAAATAAGGGCGAGTCTGACAGACTGAAATACAGACCCACTCCAAAGCCAAGGCAGGTTCATAATGCCTC
Organism: Promerops cafer; assembly: GCA_013398275.1. Classification (NCBI taxonomy): domain Eukaryota; kingdom Metazoa; phylum Chordata; class Aves; order Passeriformes; family Nectariniidae; genus Promerops; species Promerops cafer. Next base: position 17,470 of record VZSE01010355.1, read on the forward strand.
TTATTTTCAACTTTTCCTTATGCCCCCAGTTTGCAACTTGAACACGAAGAACATTTCTCCCCCACATCATTGCAAAGAAAGAAATAATCTAGTCCACCTTTTATCCCAGCACTTGCCCCAACTTCCAAAATCCTCCAAGCAGCTCTGGGTCAGCAGGTCTGTGCTCACTGACTGATGTCATGTATCCAAAATAGCTCACCTCTATTAAGGGAGCACAGAAGGCTTTGGGCTGCAAAAGGCAGCCCCATATCTGTAGCTGTGAGAGTTCTCTAGTGAAACCATGACAAATTGTACTTTTATTTACATTAAAGGCTACCCCAGTGGTGCTCAGGTGATGACTTTATTGGCACTGTTGGAGCTTTTTGAGCAGCAGAGCCCTCTCCAAGCCCGAGGAAGTAAAGAGGTTATTCCTGCAGCTCTGCACCATCTGCTTTGATGTAGGTTTGCAATGGTACTGAGAGCAGATTGAAAAGTGTTGGAGATTTCATAAATGTAACGAATGATGGGCTTTAGTGTCCTGGAGTTGGAGTATCCATGACAACTCTGCTGTGCCAAGGGACTTCCAGTCACAAACTGAGAAAGTCACTTAAAGCCTGGTTTTGTGAGACGCAGCAAGGGCCTGGTGGGATTTTTCTCTTAATCCCTAAAGGCCTCCCTGCCTCCAGCTGTAATGGGAGACAGCATCCCCAGCTGTAGGGTTCCTCACTTTCAGCTGGCCCCAAGAGTAGTTACAGCTTAAAGAAGATCTACCTAGAAAATTGTTCCCAGAAGGAAGCCCCAGTAATCCACTTTGTTTCAAAACCAAAAATACAAAAAACCCCAAGCCACACACAAAACCTCCCACTTAAATCTGTTACCACTGTAGCATCTGAAGAGTTCATCCAGAACAGAGCCCCAGGGGACCGAAAAACTGATTATCCCAGGCATGGCACATCCTGCCTAAGCCCACCAACACACATCTCCCCAGTGCTTTTTAGAAACCCTTCTTTTTCTGGCCAAGTCGAGGGCTGGGGCATAGCTGCTGTTTTCCATCCAGTCAATTCTTTCCCTAAAGAATTACTCTTTATTCTGTCTCATTAGATGATGAGCATTTAGAGGCACATTGGAAAGCACTTCCGTTCCAAATGCTCGGTGACACAAACACAGGTCAGATGACAACTTTACAACTTTGATCCATCACTAATTGTGTTTTCCAGAGTGATCTCAGAGCACAAGCCTCTGCCCCAGCCAACTCCAGCTGCTGCTGCTGCTTGTTCCTCTCAAAGAATGAACAGAAGTGGCCTCTTCCCCTCCTGTTTCCCAACAGAGAACATTAAAGGGTAGCACATAGCCCATTCCCTTTCTGTGATTAACTGATTTGACCACATACATTATTCATGAGCACTTGAGGTTTTAATTGTAAAACTTGACCCTTATGTGATGTAAGACTGTCAGCTGTCTTGGAGGTTCAATGCTGGACTGTTCAGGATTCCCAGTTTCCAAGTCTCTAACTCATCATTGAAGTATTTAATAAATCCAACACTTCCAGTGAAGCCTGTGGAACCAAGAGTTCACATCCCAAATTTAGATATTGCACAGATACTCTGAGATTCAGGCAGAGTATCCAATGCATCAGAGATCCAAGTTTTCCAGGATTTTACTAAAAGGCTCCTGACAGCTCCAAGTCCCACTGGCCTGACCCTCACTCCATGCCTTGCACACACAAAGGGCCACAGAGCCCTGAGTGGGCAACTGGGAAAGTGTCCAGCTCTGCTCACCCAACAGCAACGCTCCTTCCACAGGGACCAAGAGACTCCACCTGGGGAGACACAAAATGATTCTGGGCAGGAATCTGAAAGAAATGCACAGGCTGGGCCAGGCTGGAGGGAGCACAGAGGGTCACTGGTGCCACCTCCCTGCTCAGGCAGGGCCATGGCAGAGCACAGGGCACAGCATTGTGCCCAGAGGGCTCTGCAATATCCCCGCTGAGGGACACTGCAGCCCCTCCCTGGGCAGCCTGCTCAGGGCTGGCACTGCCCAGGGCAGAAGTTGTGCCTCCTGTGCAGGGGCAGCTCCTGGGCTCAGGCCCTGCCCGTGGCTCTGGTGCCACTGCTGGGCCCCGGAGCAGAGCCTGGCTCCAAAGGTGGCCAAGGTCCCACCAGGAGTGGCACAGCAGGGCTCCTACAAAGTGAGCACCATCACACGGGAAAATAGGGGGGCCCTTGGACTGCAGGTACCCGGGGGCAGCAGGGATAAAAGCCCCAGCAGGCCAGACTGCCCAAGCTCTGCTCATTAGCTCATTAATGGGTTAAGAGGTTAATTAACCACCCAGCAACACAGTCCAGCCTGCTCAAGTTACATCCAAACCCAAACAGGAGCAGCATCTCACACACAACTCACAGGGCTGATCTCCAGATAATTTATTGACTCATTTACACTTCTTTTGTCACTAAAGCTACCAAATTTTTATAGTGTCCATGGCCAGCACAAAACCCCACCTGACCAACCGAAGCCCACCCAAGAAGTTTCCCAAAAGCTTGGTGGTTGCTGCTATTTGCAATCCTGAGGTTCTGCAGTTCAGCAGCAGCTTTTGTCATCAAAAACGCATTATGGAAATCTGGTTCACAAGCAGACAGCACTGAAAAAACTGTATCCCTACCAAATCTAATTTGATTAGCATTTATATAGAGAAGTCTCAGTATTTTGGACAAAATACTGCAAAAAATAAGTTGACAGGCTTTTCCCTTGCTAAAAAAAACAAACCATGGGCTTGGCCATGCACAGAAAGTTCTCTCTCCTGAGAAAGAGGCTTTCCATACTTCTCCAGTTACAAATTAATAAAAAACAAAGAAAATTTTATAAAGGCAGATGCAAAAATATTTTTAAAAAATTTAAACCCTTATGTGAAGTTGAAGATTACCTTGGAACATAGCTTTCAACTAATAAGCTCTTACAACTCAAATGATATTTTTAAATAAACCTTCTAATTTCAAATTGTTATGACTTCAGGGAATTTTCTAACTCGGATCCAGGTAGTTTTAAATGGAAGTAAAGAGGCAAAGAAAACGATAACAGAAATTAATTAAGGGAATTAAATAGAGTCAATTGATTCCTTTCATGTTCAAAGTAATGCAAGGTCTATATTCAACAAATGGGAAGGTAAATCAGAAAATTTCCTTTATGTCCACTCCTTAAATCTGTACCTAATTGATTTCATGCACTTTACATCTTTATGAGCTTACAGTTAACAACATGTTAATATAAATAAAAGACATGGCTCCAGTAATGGCTTCACTAAAACTAAAATACAGTGGGAGTGCTGTAAGTGATCTTTCTTGCTGACAATATTGAATTTATACTAAATATAGAAGACAGTTATATAGATCTACTGGGATGTGCTCCTGCAGAGGGTATCAGCCAACGGAGAAATGTTACAATATAGAGACCCATCACAGAGACCTGACTTTGTCCAGTTCATTGTAGGTTGTCTGATTATTACGTTAGTAAATCCACGTGTTCCGCGGGGTCGGCGACAGGGACCACACACACACACACACACACCAAAGCTCCATGTGACAAACAACGTGTTTTATTGTTCACAGCTTTCTTTTAGAGGGAGTTCAAAACTCCTGGGTCTCCACTGCTGATTGGTCTGATGCTCAGACAGCCCAGCTCCTGACCAGTGAGATGCTGCATCTCAGGATGGGACATGATAGGTGCAGGTCAATCAACCCAGGGACTCCAATGCCACAGCTGATAACATGGGATTAACTGAAAGGAGGTAATTAAGGAGGAAGAGCAGAGATGTGGCTTTCCAGGGCAGCAGGAGCCTTCCATCCCCAGCCAGGAGCAGAGAACCCTCGAGAGCAGTGACACAGTGCCAGATAACTCTGTTTCAATCCCTGGCAATCCAGCTGGTTTGCATGCTGAAGTTGTTTGAGTTGCTTTAAAAAGATGATTTTTACGAGGTGTGCTGACAGACACAAGTGTTGTTATCCTGCTGCAGACCTGGGAACAGGGTTCCTCCTCCAACATGGTTTGGGACTTCTCACACACCTCCCACAGCTGCAACAACTGGGACAGCCTAATACACAATCATAGCTGACCAATTCACAATTAATAATCCATTTTACATCACAAGAGTACATGTCTTTAATTCAAGGTGAAGTCATATTTGTTTCTCCAGAAATCTCAGGATTTATACTTTCCAGCTATTACCTTCCACAAGGTCTATGCACTAAACTGCTCAGCTTTTTATTGAGTGTGCCCATTTCTGATGCCTCAACTTTGAAATACCAGAGCAGCAGCCACATTATCAGTACTGAATGCTGACAGGAATATCTAAGCCACTCCATCTCCTCCTGCCTCACCACAAAGGATTGCCTGCTCGAGGTGTCATTCCTTGTCTCTTTGGTTTAGGTTTATTCAAGCCATTGGTCAGGAGTCCCTCTGAGGTACTGACTACCCAGCCTGAAACATCTTGCTGTCAGACACCTGCCTCCCCCTTGCATTTATTTCATACCTCTCTAGTTTCACCCCCCTTCTGTCTTAAATATTGTTCTTCAAATATTTTTAGTGGATTACATTCCATTCCTCTCTCAGTCACCCTCCACACCTTGTAGGGATTTTCCTTATTAATCAATTCCCCCAAGCTCCTGTGCCTTTCCTAGCTACTCTTTGGCCATCTCCTCTATTCCAGTAACTCCACAGTGACCAGAATGTCATTATTTTGGGTGCACCACATCAGTACTTCCTGGAGAAGCACAGCCCAGTGGAGCCAGCTGGGTCCAGGTCTCAGACATGCCCCTTCCCCCAGGCCCTGGAGGTGTGGCACAGGCTTTGGCAGGCAGGCACAGCAGCTGTCTGGGGACAGAGTGACAGGCTGGGTGTCTGACAGCTCAGCACACACCCAGCTGCCCCCTCTGTTTTCTGCTCCCAGCCCCAGTGCTCCCCTCTGAGAGAGGAACATTTGCACCATGCAGGAGTTTCCTTTGGCAGTCAGACAACATCAGCTTTACACACAGCAGCTCCTGGAGACATCAAGAAAAGAGCAAAGACTTCACCAGGAAAGAAGGATAAAGAGGAGATCACCCTGCCTGTCCTGTCCCCTGCAGCTCTGCTGCACACACAAGGGATTTGCAATCACAACCTCTGCAATCCTGTTCCTTTCTCTTTGGGGGTGGATTTATGTCCCTGGGCACAGAGACTCCTCACACATTCAGCTACAATTCAGCACCTGGTTTACATTTCCAATGGCTCCATCCAGGATGTGTTTCAAATGCAATAACCAGGAATTGTGCACGCACAATGAAATCCAAATGTGCTCACAGATCATGAGGGTCAAACAAGAACGAATGAATGAAACACTGACTATCAGTAAGGAAAATAAAAATCCAGGCAATAATGGAAGGGGAAATAACAACAAACTCAAACTAAGCTAACTCTAATGTACAAATGCTCTTACGTTCAAAAATCAAAGCCTACATTTAACAAGTTCATAGGCAAATCAAGTTTCATGTATTTCATATCCATTTCTTTATTTTACTGTTACCTACCTATATTTAAGTATATTGCTTCAAGAAATAAATTGCTTTTAAAAAGAAATATTTCTCTATGTTACTGTAAAAAGCATTTTCCGGAGGGGAGAGGGAGAAGGGAGAAGGGAGAAGGGAGAAGGGAGAAGGGAGAAGGGAGAAGGGAGAAGGGAGAAGGGAGAAGGGAGAAGGGAGAAGGGAGAAGGGAGAAGGGAGAAGGGAGAAGGGAGAGGACAGCCCTGTGCCCAAGCTCTGCACCAGGGGCTGAAGTGCCCTCCTGGCCCAGCCCAGGCCGTGCTGCTGCCCCCTCACAGTCACTGCCAATGGTCTGGCATTTCACTGCCCACATGAGCTGACTCCTCCACCTCCCTCTGTGCTCTCCTTAGAGCTCCTGCACATGTTGGGTTCTCTTGCACTCTGTGAAAAGCACCGTGCAGCACTAGGGAAGTATCTGTTCTATGCAGAAGTTCACCAGGTTTTCCTCTTGACCCAGATCCTGGAGCCATTTCAGTTTCCAGTTCTCATGAGCTGAAATTCTACATTCTTCTTCATGTACTTTCTTTTGGCTGTTTTAAAAAACAACAAACCCAACATGCAGCAAACAACTCTCCCTTTCACATACCCATCCCACGACCTCTGGAATGCAGCTTTCTCCAGAAGCTCTAGGAAGAGCTTCCTAGATTTATTTTACCATATGAATTATCTCAAAATATTCTTGCTAAGCAGTGAAGAAAACACTTTTACACATGGAAAGTAAAGGTAAGTGTGAGATGGTGGCAAAAAGCAGGAGTGTGAAAAAATCACTGCTCCCACCAATATTCAGCAGTGTCCTTAGGGGAAAGCAAACTTGGCAACAAGAGCAACACTGAAAGGACTATCACTCAATAGCTGACTGAAATAAATGTTGGTTTCTGCTACTATGAGCCAGCTGGGTTTATTCTTGTCAAGAATATCACACATGGTTGGCTCACAGTCTATTACAGAGGGGCAATGATTCAAACCAGGGCTCTCAGGGGCCAGCCTGTGCCATCTGTAACACCAAGTGCCATATACAGGAGTTGCTCTGCAGATGTGTAATTAACATGAAAAATTAGTTATCAAGCAAAATACCACTGTTAAAACATCTCAGTTCCTTTTCCTTACGTAAATATGGGGTTCTGCTTCATTATAAACCAGTACAACAGAAAGTTGTCCCCAAAAATCCATCCTCTCCTCTCCATTCAGAATCAAGTAGCTCAGCCCTCTGTAGAAGTAGGTCTCAATTCATCATGATTTCAATTCCTTCATAACAGTTTAAGTATGGCAGAAAAGGGGAGAGGTTCAGAGAGGTAAAAATAAAACTCTCCCTTTTCCTGCTGGTTCATTCCCAAGCCCAGGAGAACAAGCAAGCACTGGTGAGGGGAGATTGTACTGCTGGGGGTTCTGTGGCACTGCAGTTTGGGCAAGCCTGGAGCTCTCCTCACCCTCCCTCACTGCTCTGGGAGCTTTGGCTCAACCTGCCCAAGCCAAACAGCTCACCTGGGGGTCCTACACACCCTCAGTGGGGCTGCTCTTTTAGAGCATCTCTGGCTGTGTCTCGTGTCTGTATGCAACTGTCTGCCCATCTGCACGGGAGACTCCTCTTCTTTCCACAGACATCAGGAAGTGGCAATTCCTTCCAAGGAGCTGTACCAGGATTTGTCTCCACTCCTGGCCAGCACCCTTCTGCAGCAGGAGCTGGGCCCTGACCTCCCTGTGGCTGCCTGACAGTGCTGCCAAGCACAAACCCAAACTGGCAGACCCATTTCCACTGGAAGCAACCCCAGGCTCCCACCCCAGCTCCCCAGGCTCATGGCTTAGCTATCAGCTTCAGTTTGACCTTCCAGAAAACAGCCCAGAGCAAATGCCTGCCGAGCCACATCTCAGGGTATCACCATGGAGACAGACCAGTGAGGCTGAAACTCTGGTCAGGCCAGCAACCAACATCTCCCTATTGCAATTCCCATTTCCCAGCCCTGGCAGAGGTCCCTGCACCCTTTCACAAAGCTGCTGCAAAGTCACAGCTGAGGCAGCTGTGTGGTTGACACCTGTTTGAGGAGTGGACTCACTTACACGAGAGCTTTACCTGACACAGCACAAAGAGAATAAATTCCAGGAGCAGAGATGGGGTTATCCCTGCCTTCTACCACCCAGCAACCTGGAAACTGAGGCTCTTGCATTAAATGTAGAAGGAAGATTTCAATGCAACATTTAAAATGACAAGATTTTCCTCTCAAAAGTATTGAAGTTTGTGATCTCAAGTGTTATTTCTGATGAAAAAATATTATTATCACTGTGCAATATTTTCATTGTGGAAAAATGGCTCCTCTTCCAATCTCTATTTAAAGCATTAAAGTGACACCTTTCTGTTTACTGTGTGAAAATTCTTTGTGTGTTTTTTTAAGCGTGGAAGAAGTAAAAGTGAGCTAGCAGTAACCAAGGCACTTCTAAAATAAACACAGGCCTTCACAAAGTGCCCTACAGTCACAGACAGGATGTTCCCTGCAACATTATTTCCACCTTCATGCCACCTACCAGACTTCATTTATTATTGTACCTCCTGGAGGAACCAAGTTTATACACAGTTATATGCCCAAAGTCAGAGAAACAGAAATAGGAAAAAAACCACACAGAGAAGTATGGCCAGGAGAAATCAGATCAGCAGCTCTGAATATTAAAATGGCAGGAAATATGAAAGCAGAGAAAACACTGATCCTGCTGACACTCTTTTCCAGATTAAGTATATCTGGCACATCTGACTCTTGTTGTCAACTGGAATAAGAAGATATGAAAGGAAAGCAGATATGACACACATTTGTGTTACTGCACGACCTGAGGGAAGGTTTTATCAGCTGCTTGGGTGAAGACAGCACCACCTTCTCCATGATCACTGTGAGGACTTCACGTTGCCTAAATCCTGGAAACATCAGAACCTTTTTGAGGGGGCTCAGAAATTATTTACTTGCAGGTAAGTAATTTGATCCAGGAGAGCAGGCAGCTAATCAGCCTGGAGCCAGTGGAACATTAGTTCCTGTACTGAAATCACTTGTTTTTACCTGGCTTCTGACTGTCATATTCCATTGCTTCAAAAACAGCCAGCCCACATCTCAGACACCCAAGAGTAGCTCCAAGGGTTCCCTTACGGACTTCTTGAATACATTTAGGACCTCTAACAGGAATTTATCTTATAACAATGGATTCAGGAGACTAAAAACAACAACAACAACAATAATAATAATACACCCCCAAAACCTACATTTTTCCACTCAACACCACTGGGAGACAGTAACAGTGCTGAGACAATCACCTCCCAGGCTGTCTTGCTTTCCCAAGGCACAAAACCTGCCTTCCTCACTCTTTTGCCCAGACCATAAACAATGAGCAAACTGGCTGAAAAACTCCAGACCTGCTGTCCTCCTTGTGTTCCCTGGCAGTGAGGTGAACCATGAGACCATCAGGATCAGTGCTGCACACACCAGTCTGGAATGGCCGGAGATGCCAGGAACAGGCAGAGGTGACAGCTACAACCACCCCACAGCTCTGTCAGTCAGAGCCTGGCACAGACCCCAAGCCAGACTGACAAGCCAGCACTCCAGTTCAGTTTCTGGTTCAGCTATTAGGTGATGACAGGCTAATGGGGAAAACTTATACCAATTCCTGTCTAAGTGCTTTTAGATTCACAGAGAGATAAAAGCTAAGAAATTATTAGCACTAGAAGAGATGGATGGTCTTTGAATTGCCCTGCTTTTTGCCTCAGTCTGTGTCCTTATAAAACTTCCCATTCGCTCAAAGAAAGTCTTGGGACTCCTGAGAGCAGCATCAGCTCAGACAAGGCTCAGTTTTCCTGCTCAGATTTCTGTGTCTTACCCTCCTCTTTAGTTCTCCTTCCAAACTCATCACTAAAACACTCCAGCCTTATCTCAGCAAATTTACTTAAGCAATTTTGTCCTACATATTAAATTCTTAGAAAATTTATATTTTCCCTCTATAAAAGAGAACAGTAGCCTATAAAGATGCCAGACAGGCTTTGATAGCCTCAGTTGCTCCAGTAAAGTAACCAAACTCATGGTTCTTACCTGTTGTCACCTTTGAGGAAGTGACTGACAGTTAAACAGGTCGTGCTGAGCAATAGCAGAATGGTAATTAGATTTTCTCATCCTCAGGTCTTCTGAGCTTATCTCCTCCCCAGCAGAAAACCCTTCCTTACTTGTATCACACCCAAAAAAACCAGCAAACAGGACGTGTGCGATTCTCTGGGAGACTTGCTTGAAAATCAGAAAGGAAATGAAATCAGGAAGCTCCTCATGCCCACCCAAGGCAGGGACAGGGTGACACACCTGGGAACAGGAGCCAGGTTTGAGCACTGAGCACCTTCTGCAGCAGAGTGGGAAACATCTGGAGAGTCAGTGAAGCCAAAAGGGTCAGCTGCCATCTCCATCACATGTGTGGCACAGTGAGATCCAGGAGTGAGGAACTTTGAGTTTTGATCAGGATTTCAAAGCTGGTACATACAAAATGTGCTCTACAGTGCTCCATCCCCCCCAGTCTTTGCTGGAAAGATCTCTCTCCTTGAGGACATTTGATATTGTCTATGAACTTGCTTTTAACAGGCATGGGCCTGGAAAAAGAGCAAGTTTCAGGTGTAGTGACTTAGAAATAGCTTGTGCACAGACATTGTCCCAAGAGCTGGGCAGCCCCTGGTCCCAGCTGCACAAACTCACTCTTGCACATACGGCAGCAGAAGCATCTTCAAGGCCTCAAAAAGAGAAATACAAACCAGATTTATGTTAACAACTGTCTCAGAGAAACCACAGAAACACAGGACCAAAAACTGCATCTGTAAAGAGTGAATCCAGGGTCCCCACGTGCATCAAGTAAATGTCATATTAATTGGCATAATACCAAGACTGATTTTTCTGTATCACTAATGATTATTCCACTAAGTAGTTAATTAGAGAACCACAGGAAAAGTAACTCTTGACATAGCCCTGGCCAGCACTGAGGTCTCAGTTCTTCCTGCATATCTGTTGGTGTTTAAGGTCCACCCTGGACTAACAGAAAAGGTAGAGACTCGTGCTGCAATCAAGAACAACTCGAAGTAAGCTCAGAAAAAGCCCTCAGAAGTGCAAAGAGCAAGCTCCTTGCAGAGGGCAGAAAGGTTATGTAAAGACACCACACTGAGGCTTCAAGAGGTGAAGCTGTACCTCAAATAAAGAGCACCTGTACTAGCCCAGAAGGCTGACTGTACAGCCACTACAAACCAGGTCAAAACACTTTGGAGGAGCAGCTTGCAAAAGCTGTAACATCTAATAATAAACCCTTTATGACAAATGGCTGAGCTAGTAGCCTGCTAGAGAATCTGCAGGGCCCGGGGATGATCAAGGGAGAAAAGGATCTTTCACACAAGAGGAGCTCACAATAAAAAAGATTGTATTTTTTCCTTTTCAGTTGGAAGGTGTCAGTGCTAGAAGTCTTGTTTCCTCCTCAGGACAGTGGGAGCTGGTGGCCCTGGAAGACCCACAAGAATTTGAAGTGCCAGTGGAAGAGTCTGAGCAAAGGTAGAAAGCACTGAGTGCCAAATCATGAGCAGAGAACAGAATTCAATCAAGAGTTTTCAATTCATTCAAAGAAAAGAACTGAACTTCCAAATTTTTTATTTGTTCAATATCTGATTTTGACCCCGTGTTTAATCCTGCATGGGAGTTTTTAACCTGACCTTTCTGGAAGGGCATAAATATAACCTCCAAATAAATTTTCACAAGGAAACACCTTTGTACAGTGTTTTGCTCTGTGCACTAAGAAAAGCAAGGCACGAAATGACAAAGGCACAAGACTTTGTCCAGGTAACTTGCACAGGTCTTCACTGTGGAATAGTTACAGCTCCCAGCACTGCACGCTAAAGAAGCCAGGTTTGCAAATCCCTCCAAGAAGGCTAAGTAGGTATCTGGTAACTCCTTCATGGGCATCTCTGAAAATCTAATATTCCTTAGGACTGGACCAGTTTAGCCATTCAAAATTGACCATTTTCTGTAACAAAACTCCAGAAGTTCACAGAGGTGCCCAGCTGGACATGGACAGACTGGGTTTCTCTCTCTGACTCTCACCCACCCCAGTCTGGGCACTTTCTAAAATGGTTTGGGTGAACCATCCAGTGTAATATTTCTCCCCCCAGTAGGTACAGACTGGATTAAGTGACTTAGCTTAGGATGGAGATTTAACTTGAGCTCTGAATGAATTTGGTTGGGAGTTCTGTCATCCATGTTCCTCAACATCTTTCATTGCAGCAGAATAATGTGGTCTTAGAAGACTGTGTGTCAGCTCCTTTGCTCCAATTTTGTTCCTGCACTCTGCAATTGCAGCCAAACCCTGTGCCTGATTCTCTTTGTCAAATGGTTGTAAAAGCACAAGTAACCATTAAACCAGCAAAAAGTTACAGCTACCCCTGCCAGTGGAACATAAATTAACTCCATTATCCCAGTCTGTATTATAAACAGGTACTGCAGCACTCAGGCTATTTAATAAGATGATATTTAATTATCTCACTGCGAGTTGTGAAGATAAATTCACGTCTGTAATTAAGGCTGACTGAAGACAGAGCCTGTCCCTGCAAGCACAACCCCCAGGGAGGCCTGAGGGGACAGCAAAGGGGACTATTCACAAGGACCATGACTGCAGTTCATGGAATCGTGGAATGGTGTGGGTGGGAAAGGACCTCAGAGATCATCCCATTCCACCCCTGCCATGGCAGGGACACCTTCCACTGTCCCAGGCTGCTCCAAGCCCCATCCAGCCTGGCCTTGGGCACTGCCAGGGATCCAGGGGCAGCCCCAGCTGCTCTGGACACCCTGTGCCAGGGCCTGCCCACCCTCCCAGGGAACAATTCCTAATTCCCAATATCCCATCTAAACCTGCTCTCCTTCAGTTTGATGCCACTCTCCTCACCCGTTCCCTCCATGCCCTTTTTAAAGCCTCTTTCCAGCTCTCCTAGAGCCCCTTCAGGTACTGAACTGCCACAAAGAGGTGACCCCAGAGCCTGCTCCTCTCCAGCATCCCTATTCCTCAGCCTGTCTCCACAGCAGAGGGGCTGCAGCCCTCTGATCACCTTCGTGGCCTCCTCTGGACTCACTCTAATTGTACACATTCTTGATTTGAACTCAACCAGTTGCTTCTCAGTTCACATGTGCTGGATAAAAGCAAATTTACCTTCTCTTATATTTTCATACCAGTCTGCCTTGCAACCCTGGACATTTGAAGTAGCAAATCTGAATTTTGGGAACTAGGCTTGTATTATATAAAACTTCCTGAGATACTGTAACTTGTACCTAAGTTTTCAAATGATTTTCAAATGATACAGCTGAGAGCAAAACACATTCATCTTCACCTTGTCAGCTTAGAGGCTGTCAAACAGAGCAGAATGGACACACTTCTCTTACATGCACAAGGACTTGGCTAACAATTACAATTCATTTCCCAGTAAAATACATAAAAGCAAAGTTCCTTCAATAAAATACTTTCAGATCTCTAAAAGGTTGGAAGGCAGTTTAAATTCTCATGATGCAAGTGCACTTGAACTCAGTCCTTTCCATTCGACTCTGATCTATTTGCTTTTTTGCATTTCCCACAGGACTTAGCACTCCAATTTTCCCTTGATGTCTGCCATTCCTGAAAGCCCAGAGGAAATTATAAGAATAGCCTAATACAGATGAAAAATGAAGCAATCCATAGGCACTAAAATGGAAAATTGCATACATGTATATTATATTAACTACACAGAAATACATCTTCCAGGAGACTGTACAGTAATTGTTGCAAAAATAAATCACACCCAAAAAGGGCTTATTAATGTTATGGGAAATAATGTTGCTTTTAATGTAATTTTTACTGATGGCTTGCTAATTTACTTTTGAGTATGCTGTAATTAGTAGCCTTTGCAGCAATTTAGGTTAAAAAAAGAAAAATCAGAGGCTATGTAGGTCAACACCGACATTGTTTATGACTTTAAAATGGGAAAGAAATCCTGAGGGATTCCAAAGGCTGCTTCCCCAACAATTGTGGATTCCCAGCTCTGCAAACCCTTAATTATGAGAGGAAGGCAGAATTGGAGATGCTAACTATTATTTCAGTTCAGTATTGGGAAAGTGGGCAGAATATCCAAGACAGCCTCAACGTTTACCAAACCCATTTTGAGCAATTCTTAATTTGGTGGTTTTTGTCAGTGTTGTTTGACAGTACCACCAGAATGACAAACAATGGAGCACAAGACAAAGGTTATGGCTGTCCCTGTTATTTTTTCACAGGCAGAGGCATAAATCTGGCCATTTATCCAAAGGTTCACATCCTCAGTTTACTTAAGAGAAAGCCTCTGTTGATTCATGGAGCCAAGGAGCCCCTCTGAGCAAACAGAGACACATCCTGCTTTTTCCATCCACAGCTCAGATGTGTGCCTGAGGCCTTAAAACAGGAGCTGCACCCCTGGATGATTCTCAGAGAGACAAATTAATACACCAGATTTTATGAACAATATATTCAGCTGCCTTCAGTCAAACCCAGAACTGCCTAATTTGTCCTTTTAAGCACAGCCCAAAGTGACAGTTTGAAGCATCACAGCAAACATGCACATGCCCCTTCACTAATGAAGCAATATGTTTTTTAAGTCTCTATACAGGTATAATATACTAATGTCAGATAGAAATGTATCATTATGAATAACATTATGCTCTATTCACTTGATATGTCCTCAAACAGGATGTAATAATCTCTCAAGCTTCCCCTTGTCTATATATCCTCTTAAGAAGGAGATTAATTTTCATGCTCATTCACAAGCAAGTCACAGAGTCTATGCAATGAACATTATCCAAATACATCCAAAGAATGTCTCTTTTTTAACCAAGGAAGCATCCTCTCCAGAGGCCAAAGAAACCCCTGTGGAGAAGAAAAAAACATGTGTAACTTCCTTAGTTTCCTAAAATATTTCTCCATACAGACTCCAGAAGATGAATCTGATGTGTTATAGTAAATTATTATATACACTGTGGATACAGGGCATTGATGTGTCTCCCTGGGGATTAAAGAGGAAGCAAAGGAAAATCATATAAAGTTCTTACTCTTCAAGAGCACATAAACAGCAGCAGAATCATGGAATGTCCTGAGTGGGAAGGGACCCACCAGGGATTATCCAGCCCTGCACAGACACCCCAACAACCCCACCCTGGGCATCCCTGGAGCTCCTGGAGCTCTGGCAGCCTCGGGGCCGGGGCCATTCCCTGGGGAGCCTGGGCAGTGCCTGCACCCTCTGGGGGAAGAGCCTTTCCCTGAGCTCCAGCCTGATCTGCCCTGGCCCAGCCCCAGCCCTTCCCTGGGCCCTGTCCCTGTCACAGATGCAGAGATGGGAGCTGCAGGCTGTCAATTGGCTCTGCTGCGGCTCTGTACACCACTGACATTTCAGGAGGTTACTGAAGACATTGGGGGTCATCACCCTTGCTCTCCCCCTTACAGCCTGACATAACTGCAGCTCTCTCATCACAGAATGTGGTGCTTTTTAGCCCACATTTGTGCTCTTTTCTCTGTGTTCCTGAGCACAAGGATCCGCGTCTATGAGCAGCTCTCACAGCAAGCTCACGGGAACCTCTGACATTACTGAGAGGATCCTTTTTGGAGGAGCTGCTCAGGTGAGAGCCAGAGGCTGGTGCAGACCCTCATCCCAGCAGCCTGTGTGCTTTCTGAACTCCCCAGACTGAGGTGTGTGTCCTGCCCCTCTCCCTGCAGGGCTGTGGACAAGGCTATCAGAAGCAAACAGCCCCGGCTGGGTGGCAGCGAAGCCGTGCCCAGCGCACGGGAACTCCCTGCACTCTGAGAGCAGATAAGAGAATACAGATGTTAGCCCCACTACTCAATGTACTGCTGGGCACTGTTCAAATGTTACTGTGGTGGCTGTGGTACCAGAAAGTCACACTGAGCAATTCAAGAATTCTATCTCTGTCTTTGTTCACGGCGATTACGCTTTTTTTATTCTGTTCATTCTTCAACAGATGTTGGAGCTGGAGGCTCACAGCCAGCTCCTTAGTTTTAACCAATATATTTTATATGCTTCAGCAAGGCCTTCTAAAACCAGAAGCCTCTTTAATCCAGTGTGGAAAACCCTCTTTGATTTTTAACAGAGAAATGAAGACTTGGTTTTCCAATGAACAAGACTTCTGATATAAAAAGAAAAGTGGAGTTAGCAATATGCTCTCTAGCATTTTTCCAATAATGAACATATAAATGTTATATGAACATTATATTAATGAACATATAAATAACATTTTTAGGCTTGAAGATATTTTCTTGTTTCCCACATTTAGAAAGTTTTTGACAGGAAATAATTGTATCATCTAGTATTAAAACACACTATCAGGCATCCATTAAAGACCTTGCTTGGAACCTGAAACAATTTAATTACCTGGTAATGCCTCTCTTTCACTATCATGTTTGTCAGGAGAGATTAAACTCATGAAGCCTATTAAACTTATCACCAGCTTGTTTTAATTTCAGAACACACCTCTTTCCTGGAATGGAGATTGCATCAGGTCCCAGGCTAAATGAAAAGGCAAAGGTTGTGTTGTCATGCAAGGCCTTAGCAGTTCCACTCGGGATTATGAGTTTGGGAGTTCAAAGCTTGAGCAAAAATGAGCCACAGAGCCCCTGGGGCCAGCCCCACGTGTTGTTGGCAGGCAGCAGAGCCACCACCAGTAACACAGCAGGGACTCTGTGGGTGGCTCCACACAGGTCTGCCCCAGAACAGCTTTCTCTCCCCAGTGCCTTTGAAAGGCTCTGGGAGAGATCCTGTGCTGAGCAGCAAAGTGGAAACATGGAAAAGATAATCATCCCTGGAAAATGGAATCATTAAAGTTGGAAAAGATCTCCAAGGTCATTGAGTCCACCTGTTCCTGATGCCCACCTTATCCCCAGCCCAGAGCACTGAGTGCCACATCCAGCCCTTCCTTGGGCACCCCCAGGGATGGGCACTCCAAACCTCCCTGAGCAGCCCCTGCCAAGGCCTGAGCACCCTTTCCATGGGGAAATTCCTGCTGCTGTCCAACCTGAGCTTTCCCTAGCACAGCTTTTGCTCTTGTCCTCTCAATTGGGTCGGAATAGCAAAATGGAAGTAAAGAAATCCCAAAAGCAAGGATTTCTGATGTGAAGATGTCTTAGATTACAATGTAGGATGTAACCAAAAGCATGTATTCTATTACCATCTTCATAAGCTGTTAGAACAGGTGTGGCAGTGTTCCTTACCTCTCCTCCATGACTCATCCCTGATAACTCTGGGGTCTATCTCCACTAATGGGCCATCAAGTCTCACAGCATGACTGATAAAATTACTTCATCCCACTGTAAGATACTCCACCCAGGGGGGAGGAACCAAGCAATCGTACATGGATATAATCTGAGGTTTGGAACACCATGGGCAGCCCTACCTACTGCATTCCCAGAGGACAAGAGCTCCATAACCACCACTGGACATTCAGAGGAAGACCAGACCCTTCCACAGGATCGTTCCTTCAACAGAATCACATCTATCACTCCAACAGGAGTGCAGCCACCATTTTATCAGATTGCTACCAACACCCTGACCAACATGGTGTCAGGTCATAGTCTGACTCTGTCAGTTTAAGACAATGTTTTTCTGCCTTTATTTTCATTTTTCTATTCAATTGTTATTCTGACTTAGAATCTCCCGCTGGTTTGTTTTCAAACTAGTACAGAAGAGAAAATTACAAAATCTGACATCCCTGACAAGTAATATTTGATTAAACTGTTCTGTCAGAATAATGCCCTAAACATCACCTTTTTGCTATATCACCACCACAGTCAGGACTCCTTTTTTTCTGAACAGATCCAAGCAGAGGCTCTTTGTATCCAGGCTTGACCATGACTCTAGTCCAGAACTTCAACTCATTTGAGGCTTCCTTCAAGCAAAGTTAGAAGAGTGAACACAAGTCTTACACTGATAACAGTAATTAGAATAATCTGGGCTTTGACATTATGACAAAGAACTCGTACCTCAGAATGAAGCCCAAGTCAATGTAGAGGCTGGCATGGCTAATCCTGCAAATCCAAAAGCTGAACCATTCAGTACAATCACTATTTATTAGCATTTTCATATATCCCAGGGTTTCATGGTCCTTTAATCCCACTGTGTCCGGGTTTCAAAGACAGCAAAATTTTTGTAAAATTGTTGTTAGAAAAACCTCAAAAATTTTGTCAGGTTCCTGCTCAGGGATTCAAATACAATGTGCAAACAGAAATTTCTTTCCATGAATTTCCTGCAGGTCTGCATCTGAACAGATGTGTGAGGTACCCTTTTACAGAGGGTGGGAAACTAAAGGCCCAGGGCAGAGGAACCATGTGCTCAGAAACAACAGCAGAGCAGGGGATGAGCCCAGGTCTGCAGATTCCTTGGTTTGGGGATCTGATCAGGAACATGTGACACTTTCTGAACCACAAGTTTTCATACAAATCCACACAAAGGGAGGCTAAGGAGACACGGAAGATGAGAAAGAAGGAATGACATTTCCCCACCATTTATCCTCTCATAGTGTCCTTGTAGAAAAACGTTAACAATTCCTGTTTATCAACTTCCAATTCCCTCCTCCACTTGTCACACTAAGTGACAACTTGCTGGTTTATTCAAAATACATGTTAGTTGTGCATTTTCACTTGTTTGGTTCCATTTTCTCTGTCCTCCCCTTAAGAAACAGGAAGGCAGAGTATTGCATGTTTTGGGTGAAGGAAAGGGACAGAGGACTTGTTAGCTTGTAAGTAACAATGCCAATTAAATGGGCAAGTCAGAAACCTCTCAGAAGACAGAGGATGTGAGCAGCTCTGTGGAAAACCATCTCTGTTGATGAAGTCCTGTGAGGTACCAAGTTTTAATGTTTCCACAGAACTGGAAGCACCTGCAGTCCTTGTGATTCATTTTGCAGAACACTTCTGTGCTTGGAGTCATTGTGTGAGCAAACCCTCTATTCCAGACAGTTCCATCCTTGAACCCAAAGGATGAGAGAAGGCTCTCTATCAGCCTTCTCACTGCTTGCAGCAGCAGCCTGCACCCAGAGCCTGACAGAGCTGAACAGGAGGCAGCCTTTGCACAGCAGGTTTTCCTGGGCTGTGCCACTCCCTCTCTCCTGGCTCAGCCCTGCCCTGCAGAGCACTCTGCCCTCTCCAAGCAGGACCACCTGGAACTCTGCCCAGCTCAGACATGCATCTGCAGAACTTCCCACGTTTGCAGGCAGGGCAGGGAAGCCACAAGATGAGCGAGACACATTTCTTGCTTGCTGTACACAACTTCTCACCCTCCAGAGGCCTTTCAACATCACATGCTCTCCCTTTCCAAGAAAGCTCTCGGCTTTGAGAGCAGAGCCTCAGCTCACAGGGCTGTTTCTCTCCGTACTCCTGGAGACAGGCTCACTCATCTAGGTGGTAAATTATTCATGCTACAAGTTCTCAGTCTGAGCCCTGGCATCACATATCGTGTTTAATGTGGCAAAATCAATACATTCTGAAAGCTGTGGTAGTCTGTGGCAAGCTGTGGAATTCTGAATACTTTCTCCATCTATGTAACTTCCCCAGTTTTGTTCTATTTCAATTAAAAGTAATTTCTGAACAACATATGGTAAATGCTCAGTGATTTCTGAATACCACCACAATAATACCTCCTATTTTAGAGGACAGTGGCCTGCAGCAAGGATTGAGGTATACTGTAGTTATTTTACTTAACACTGTAAAGCCAAATATAAATTCATGTTTTATTTGCTGGTAATGTCCAAGTTTATAGGAGTCTCCAAACCAAAACATCAACTATGTTTCCATAATTTGAAAACAATTGCAAATGCTTGGTGAAATGTTTAGCAACTGACTGGCATTAAACACTTAAAAAACAATGAAAGCTTCTTTCCTCCAGAAATTAAATTTCAGAAGAGTAAGTTTGCTTGGATGAGCCCCAGTGTGTCCAGCAGGACCAGGGCAGTGATTGTCCCCTGTGCTGGCACTGCTGAGGTCACACCTCCAGTCAGTCCTGGGCCCCTCAGGACAAGACAGACCCTGAGGGGCTGGAGCATGTCCAGGGCAGGGAACGGAGCTGGGGAGGGGCTGGAGCCCCAGGAGAGGCTGAGGGAGCTGGGAAGGGGCTCAGCCTGGAGAAAAGGAGGCTCAGGGGGGCCCTTGTGGCTCTGCACAACTCCCTGCCAGGAGGGGACAGCCAGGGGGGTCGGGCTCTGCTCCAGGGAACAGGGACAGGAGCAGAGGGAATGGCCTCAGGCTGGGTCAGGGGAGGTTTAGATTTGGATATTGGGAAAAACATCTTCACCTAAAGGTTGGTCAAGCATTGGCAGAGGCTGCCTGGGGCAGTGGTGGAGTCCCCACCCCTGGAGGGGTTTAACAGCCCTGTGGATGTGGCACTTGGGGACATGGGTTAGTGGTGGCCTTGGCAGTGTTAAGGGAATGGTCGGACTTGATGATCTTAAAGGTCCCTCCCACCCTAGACGATCTCATTCTATGACTTCCCCCAGTTTCACTGTGACTGCACAAATACCAAAGTTAACTATTTGCAGAATCTGATGTTTCCACAAACAACTTAATTACTTTAATGCCTCTGTCATGTGCTGTGTGCACCCTTGATACTTTCTCTGAACAAGGAGTAAGAGACACCCATTTGTACATTCTGATGCAAGACTGCATTTTTTGTTGTTTGTAATCACGTACCTTACTGGATTTTTAAATTTGGCAATACAATACATTCCTATCCATACAATACCCTGTCCCAGTCCTCCAGTGCTTCTATTCCAGCCTAATTTAAAACAACTGTTGTTCCTAGACATGCAGCTAAGAGCAAGGACAAAACCAAATGCTGATGAACCAGTCTCCATCACCAGGAGAGCCCTGGGCTGCTCCAGTGAATCGGAATCCTGTTCCCTTGCAAAGGTCAGTCAGAGCCTTGACTCTCCCTTGACCACCCAGGAGTGGCTGCTCCCCTTCGAGCTGGGACTGCAGCTCTGTTATTTAAGGGATGGGAAGGAATGAAATTACAGGCTCATCACTTCTGTGCTCTACTCCTGCCTGAGACTGATTAACACAGAATTCAATTTCATGCTAATCATCCTAAGTCCTTGCTACACATGTAGTAGGAACAGGTCCTACAGTGCACAGAGAGCTGCCAAAGCCACCTTCTTTCAGCAACTCTTGCAGCATTATTCACTGTAAGGCTCTGCTGCTCCTTCCTGGCAGGCTCATTTTCACCTCCACTGCTGTCTCAGACACAGCTACTCCAACCTGGCTGCAGCCAGAGCAGAAGGAAAATTCCCCCCCATAGGAGATATTGTACAGAGGATGTATAACTCACCATCAGGAACATTCTGTCCTTCATACATGAAGTGGCTGAAGGCCTAAATTCTGGAAAAGCAAAATCCAGGGCTTATTTTGATTTGGAGCGGGTTTATTCCAGAACAAGCACTGCATCAGCTGGGTGCCTGTAACACTGCAAGAAACCAGGGGTCTCCTCTGCAGAGAGCAGAGATGGGGGGCAATGGATGGGGAAGGAGGGATCTGAAGTTCAGCAGGGCTGCAGCACATGGGCAAAAATACTTCAAAAAGTAAAGCACAGCATCCTCTGAGACTGGTTACACTTGGGCCCAAGGACAGTTGGGAAGTTACTGGGAAGTTTAGAGATGTTGGGGAAGAAAGCAGGAGACAGAAGGACCCAGGACGTGGCAGGCTGTCACTGCTGAGCACTGGCCAAGCCAATCCTGCCTCCCTGCAGCCCCTGGCTGCTCTGTTCTAACTCCTTCTCAGAGCCTACAGGTGGTTCATGCTTCCCCTCACCTTGACTTGTATTCTCTTCTTTCAGCCAAGGGTTTGCAAGAGGAACAGCA
Source organism: Promerops cafer (assembly GCA_013398275.1). Lineage (NCBI taxonomy): Eukaryota > Metazoa > Chordata > Aves > Passeriformes > Nectariniidae > Promerops > Promerops cafer. The sequence continues at coordinate 38,909 of VZSE01010355.1, forward strand.
CCATAATAGCTTGGTCTGCCCAGGACCCTCGTCCTCCTCCCTGCTTTGAGCTGGAGAGGGTCCACACATCCATTCCTGAGGGATGTCAACCTCTGCCTGGGCATTCTGGGGAGCAAAAGCTCCACATCAGTTCTCTGGTAGGACCAAGGTTCAGAACTCCTACAAGGCTGGCACTCAACACTCCCTCAACAAGCCTTGGCATTTTGATATGCCAGCCTTAGCCAAGGAAAAACACGGAATATCTCTATACCTTTCTGCAAGTTGTCTTTAACTAGAGGTACTTTTAAATTAGACCCTTACAGATTATTCTAGTTGTTCTCCTGAAAATAAAAAAAAATTAAACAGTTGACACATTTGTCATGAGGCAAAAGCATTCCAAAATATTATGAGCACAATTCATTTGAACATGATAATAAACTAAGATATTTGCTTCAAAGACAGCTGGTAAAAGCAAACCACTCCCAACAGGTCCCAGTGGCTGCTTTGCAATGTGCCACCAGGATTCTTAGGAGAAGGCCTGAGCAACATGGGAGGGTTTAAATCCTCTCTGTCACACTGCACCAACAGTCATTTCATGCTCTGCTTCTGCCCTGCCTGCTCCTGCTCACCTGAGGGAACAGTGAGAAGTGTTTCTTCAATGATTTATTCAGTAAAGATCACTACATTAATCAGATAAATAATTCAAGATATTATTTGTCAACTTTTGCTGCTCACATTGCAAGGAAGAAATTGAGCTCCTGAGAACATAAGAGACAAAAAGGTTGTGCCTACAAAAAAGCTTTGCCAAATCTTAAGCAGACTATTATTCAGCACCCCCCATGCCCAAAGAGCTCCTACTGCCCAGAGAAAGGCCAGCACAGAGACAAAATAGAGGTTTGCTCTCCAGCATCAAAAAGGGGAGGAAATACATATATTTATCTTAAAGGTCGGTTCAGTCATTGAGGGGTTGCCTAGCAACACTTCCTAGCAACACCACTGCAGGAAAACCAGGGAGAGCACTCTCCTACAAGTCAATTAGAAATGGTAATTTGTATGGGAAGATCCCACAGTCCGTTCCAATTACAAACAACAATGTTTTCCTCATTGCTATTTTTTTAATTAGAAGCTTTGTAAATTCATTCCTCACTCCATTTTGCTCTGCTTCTCTTTACTTCTCCTTTCCAGGTACCAAAACTTTACAGCAGCAAGGCAACATCGATAGCATTAGGAGCAACACCTAAAAAGATAAAACAACCCATTCATCTCCATCTCCAAATCAATGATGGGCTTCTTCTATTTGCAAAAGCAGCTCAAGAGACACAGCTGGCTCTTCAGTCCCTTCACATGTCAGACTCCTACAGCAAGCTGTAATTTGGGTGCTGTGCTTCCCAAAGTTCACACAGCCGTAGCTCCTCATCCTCCTCATCTCCTGGAGCACAATACAATTAGGGGACATGGTATTGCATCAGCAAATCACTTTTCTGTGCTGCAGCCTGTAAGCAATAGCAGCAGATAAGAATGGTTTGGGCTTTTAAAAAAAAGTAATTAAAGTGCTTGGTAATTTCATGTAATTTAATGCAATGTGTTCCAAAATGAGATTTGAAGACTAAAAAGCCAGGCAAAGCCTTGAGATGAGAATGATCACCTATTTAAAGCCTTTCATACTTGAATCTGTCAATCTCAGCAATGAAATTAAATGAAAAGAAAGAGGAAAGAAGAAAGTGATCCTGTGTGGGTTGGTGGCTGATCGGGGTTTAAACAGTCTCATTCACTGATGTCTCCAATATACAGTAATGACAAAAAATAGATTTCCTGCTGTCAAATGACCATAATTTTCTACTTGTTTACTCTTTCCAGAGCCAAAAAGCTATCTCCTACTTAATTGCTTGCAAAAACTATTGTATGCTTTCATTAGGGTTTTTCCTACACACCCCCTCCTTTACATAACTTGCCACTAATTTGAGGGAGACCACAGAATCCCGGAATGGTTTGGGTTGGAAGGGACCTTAAAACTCATATCATTCCAAACCCCCTGCCATGGGCAGGAACACCTTCCACTAAAGCAGATTGCTCAGGGATGTTTTCTTCAACTTTGAGGGAGGTAAGGTTCACACAGACTTCACACATAAACCACAAACTCACAAAACCTCAAATTAGAGGAGTCCCTTCAGAGTCTTAGACCCTGCCCTGTTTTTCCAGCACTGCTGACCTTCACGAGGCCTGGGATGCCCTCACAGTGCAGCACCAGTCACCACAAGTGTGGTGCATTGCTCAAAATCCAGTTTGGGAAGGGGAAACAGCTGAGGCTCAGGGCCAGCAGGTACCACAATAAAGGTGCATGGTTAATTTTCAAAGTTTGAACTCCTGGAGCACTGAGCAAGGGGGCAGGAAGAGCATAAGTCCTTCTCATCTGTCCCCCTGCCTCAGACAGGGTCAGCTGGAATCTCCACCATTCCCAAAAGGTATTTACCCAATGTGACCTTAGCAGCCACCAGTGATGAAGATGCTGCTACCTCCAAAGACAAATCATTTCAGGGCTTCATTAACTTGGCCATTAACAGAAGAGCTTTGTCATATTTTAAGTCCTTTGACATTGCTCAAGACTCTGTTAAAAAAAAACTAAAATCTAACTCTTTCAAGAGATTTTGCATGGCACACAGGACACCTGCCAAAACAGTTTCTTTTCACAAAGGAATGCCTGCTTTTCCCAGTTTCCAAGGCCTGATGCATGTGTGCAATTGGGAGCTGTCCCTTCCCCATGGGACACAGGGTGGGTTAGTGTCCAGGGCTATTTTCTGGTCATCCTCCTACAAAGGATACCCTCAGTTACCAACAGTTCCCACAAGGTCCAGCTGCTTGGCAGGGGCTAACTCAGCTGGGAAACAGAACAGGCACGTCTGGAAGTATCTGACTTCAAGTTGAGAAGTGACATTACACCTCCAGCAGCATCAGCTTTATGACACCATTAAGAAAAAGCTCATTAGCCTGTGAAGGCCTTGTGGTGAATCTGCAGCCCTCTGGCTGACTATAGCTACCTACTCGTTTCATAAAGCCCAGAGCAAAATTATCCAACAGTAGCAGAAGGGGGAATAACCACAACTGTGTGGTTTAATGTGTAGTTTGTCAAAGTTATTTGAACGGTCTGCACAGCCTTTAGCAAGGAAAAGGTTCCCCACACTTCCCTGAGAGCAATGGATTTGGTAATAAGGTGGATAATCAAAAAACAGCCCTGCCTCCACAGCAAACACGTTTTGATGCTCGGATTTATGTGACAGATCCTGTGTCAGTGAGAGCTGGGAGATGGAGCTGCCTACACCTTCCCTTTCAAGTGAACACAGCAAAAATACCAGGAGCACACTGAACCTCCAGAGCTGGCTCGGGAGAAAACAAACCAAAGCAGATTAAATGCTGCAACAGCAAAAACATAAATGCAGCAGGTGTGCCAGATGCAAAGCAAAGGGCCTGAGACAAGTACTGCCATTCCCAGGTGAACGTGCAAGGAGGGAGGCAAGGATAAACCTTCTCTCTCTTCATCCCCTTCTCAGCCTCTCTAGGGATCAGTGCTCCCCACTCTGGGGCTGGGCTATGGGGCTGCTCCCCATTGCCCTCACTGTTGCTGCCCTGTACCTAGTCTCTCCCAGCTGAGCACTGCAGCTCTCCAGGCAGGAATCAGCCCTATGGCACAGATCATTCCAGGGATGAACAGACAGAGAGGGGTACCTTGCTTTCTTTTGCCCAAGCACAGATTCCAGAAATAAAACAAACCACGAAGAGTGAACAAGCAAACCACATCCCCCAGCCTGAGCCACCAACACTCCCCAGACACAGAACCAACTCTACAGCTCTGTGTAGTTAAGAGGTCAAAAGTTACCTGCAATGCCACGGACCTGGGATTATGTAAATCCTGTGTCAAGAGGGCAGGGAGCGATTTCTGGCCTTTTACCAACCCTGCACTACTGAAACTATGTTTGCTCATCCCTTAAAAGGCCAGAGAAGACCTTCACAAAAGAAATGAAAAGGTAAGATCTGAAAGGTAATTTTAGAATTTAAATGAGAAAGTAGTGATTATGCCTTCAGCCCTTCAGGACAGAGAGAAAAGCTTTGGTATAAAGTTAGGTTGCAATCAGCTCAAATCAACTATCAGAAAAAATAGAAAGGAAAGGGGAAAAACCAAACCAAACCAAACCACTTCTCTGCATAAAAAGCACTGTCATGCTAAGAGTCTAGAGATCCAAGATTTCCTCCCTCACTGGAATGGAAGGGCAAGTGAGGAGAGCCCCCTTTACTCCTGAAAATTCTCAAAGCACCCAGAAAGGGCACTGTAGGGTCATCCCCTGGCAAGATGAAAGCCACCACAGGCTGTGCATCCCAAATCATTTATGCTCTTCAGCCACACTCAGCCATGGCAAGAGCCAACTGCTCCTCTCCTCGGCGGAGCTTGCTGCTCCATCCCGACCCTGCTGCAGTCCCAGGGACTCAGCACTGCAGCTTGATCCGTGCTGATCTGACTTGGCTGAGCTGGAGCCAGAGATGGGACGGAGGGAAAACGGGAGGACAAAGCCCGGGGCTCCCCGAGGGCAGTGGGATCGCTCCCCGCCTTCAGCCCCGGACCTGCTCATTCCCAGAGTACCCACAGGCGCTGCCCCAGCTCCTTCAGGACACAGCTCTCCATTCTGTTCTGCTTTTTGGGAGTGCAGCAGAGGAATTCTCCCTGTGCCCAGCAGAGAAAAGAGGCATAGAATAAAACACCAGTTCAAAGCCTGCCTTTGGTACAAAGGGAAAGAACGCGTGGGAAGAATATGGGGGGGCAATTCTGAAGGAAGCCCAGGTCAGTGACAAAATCTGAGCCTCTGGGCAAAGCCTCGAGCTCTCCTGGAGACATATATCCTAAGCCTTACATCCATTCTTGTTTCTTCTTGTTTTAAGTTCCCCTTCTGCTGAGAAATCCAAGTGCCTAACCAGGTATTTGTGGAATACTAATAGCCCCCGTTTGCAATTGAAATGAAGCCAGGCTGCAGCAGCAACCACGAACACAATCCTTTCTGGAAGTCAGGGGGTAGGGATGGGATACAAGCTACTAAATGTCAGGCAGCAGAGCTGTGGCAAACCCCCAGCATCTTATTTGAGCACATTGCTGCTATAAAAAAGAAGCTTTGTCTGTAGATAACCTACAAACTCCCACCTGAGCTTCCAAAGCTCCTGCATTCAACATCAGTTCATTGGTCGTTACATGCTGATAAAGCCCTTGGTCACATCTTTACTGGCTATAAAATTTTACTACCATCATCTCAACAGGGAGTCAAAGGGAAAAGGGGAGGGAGAGAGTAAAAAAAACATGTTTGCAATCCCTTTCTATACACACTGCTCGAAGTCCATGATTCATTCCTTAACCTAAGAATGCAAAGGGCATGCTGTGGGGGGTGGCTGGAATCTGTCCCTTCGATGCATGGAAAGTCTTCAGCTTCTAAAAAGTTGTTTTGTTGAACCCAACTGTCGCACATTTGTTGGGCCCTTTCTTGCCAAAAGACCCACAAGTTATTTGCAGAAAACCGTCTGACACAACAGTACCTGAAGATGGAAAATAGAATTGTAAAAGAAGCTTGTCTTCTTTAGCAGATGGCTCAGTTCACCAGAAGGTATTTTGAGAAGCTACTGTCTCCAGGTCTTCATGGAGAGAGAAGAAACTATTTAGCACTGGAGAGAGGGAAATCTGAATGCACTTGCAACTGACTCGCTGACACTTCAGTAGCCCAGCAGTAAATGAATCCATCTGTAATTGTCTGGGTTTCCAAACTACAGCAGGATTTTATTTATGAGTGGAGTGTGTCCCTCTCTCTCACTTTCCCTGTCCATTCCTTGAAAGTATGAAAGAAATAAAAGCAGTGAGTGGGACCTCCCGGGTCCTGCTGGAGCAACACCTCTATTTGCTCAAAGTCCTTTCTGCAGGCAGTTTGCCTTCACACAAACTTGAGCCACAGGAACACTTCATGTCAGATGATGGGATGGGCAAGATTTGGGTGGCTTCCCCTGCCTGTGACTCCAGGCTGCTGCACACCAGTCCCGAGCAAGCCAGGGGACTTTGGCCTGACACTCCCGTTCTCTCAAGGAGAGGAGAGGAAGCAAAACTTTCTGCTGTTCAGATTTATCAACTTACACATTTTTCTCAGAGAAACAAGCATAAAGGGAAGGAGTTTTGCAGAGAACAGTTTTTGCCTCCTCTGATTGCAGCCTCATTACCTGTCAGGGTTCAGCATCATTCAGTCAGCATCTTCTCAGAAATTACTCATGAACACAAGGTAAGGCCAAGGCAAGTCAAAGTCCCCTCCAAAATTTCACAACATTAAACTGCATCATCATCATCCATAGGAATACAAATCAGTTGTAACAGTGGCAAAGATGTTGAGCAAGCCTGAAGCAGAGGGCACAGCTACCCAAAGATGAAAAGCACCTGGGAGGTGACACAGCAGCATACAGACGATTGCAGGAAAGCACTGCTGCCCTAACAGGCAGGGAGAAACCACATTTGCAAATGGCAAACCTCGAGGTGTTCAAACACACCTGCACCACAACCACCCACACCTCACATGCAAGGGCTGGGGGGAAACCAAGTCTGTTCACACAGCCTTACAGTGCAAAGGACCAGCTGTGTGTGACTCAAGTGATTAGGCATGTGCTAATTACACTGCTCTGCACCAGTCTGCACTGGGAGATAGGAGAGAAGACCCATGCTCCATCAGAGCACCCTGCACCACCAGCTCCCATTCCCGAGGGGGAAGTTTAGAAACCCCTGTTGCTGAGAAGGTCTTTCCCTACCCCACCCCAAACCACCTCACAAACCCCAGGATTCAGCCTCTGCCTGCAGCACCCTTTCCTACTAAAGACAGTAGGATTGCTCAGCCAGAGGCTTCAGCAGGAGTGTAGGTGGTTCTGGGGAGGGATTTAGCCAGCAGTTATGCAAAATCTTTGCAGGCACCCAAATATTTGTCGAAAAGGCAGGAGAAAAAAAAAAAAGCACATTGGACTGTGATGCACTGGCAAATGGTCTTTACACATCAGAGGTAGGTGCACGGCTCTGTGCCAGAGGAATACTCCTCACAGAAAGCCATTTCCATCTGCCCTACTTTGGATGTGGTAAATATGCTGAAGGTAACCACAGCCCCTGAGGCACCACTGCAACTTGTGTGCCCCAGGACTGAACATCAGAGCCTTCACTCACAATGACAGGGCACTTTATCTGTAGCTCCTGCTGTTGAGCAAATGGTGTGGCATCCCCATGCAGAGAAGAAGGGAGCTAGTGACTATAGTGAACATATTTCTTCCCTAAAGTATCTCCTTGGAGCACCTCGAGAGGGGCTTAAAGCACAGGTCAAGAAGTCCAAGTGGTTATTACGTCGAAGGGATGAGACCTGAAAGGCTCCAGGGATGAGAAATGCCAACTATTGTGATTACCACAAACTGATCTCAAAACAGATACTGCGACAGAGAGAAAACTATGAGCACAGTCTTCAAAGGACAGTCATTTTTCACTGTCTATCAGCAACAGTTCAATTACAGCACCCTGTCTCCCCTGTGCTATAATTACACTTTCAGCTGGGCTCACAGGCAAGGATTTCTCAAAGAAGTTTCCATTCCAGTGGAAGTGACTGATTCCCACACTGCAGGTCTGAAGAAAGGCACTGGATGGGGACAGCTGGGTCACGCTCTGGGGACATGGAACTTGATGATCCTGAAGGACCCTTCCAACCCAAACCACTCTATGATCTTCCAAAGCAAATGAATTTAAACCATAAAATTACACACCTGTGTGCACACCTTGAATAGTTCTTCTGGTGCCAGCCTTGATGCAAGGCCTGCATCCAGGGGCAATGACTTTACAAATTAGAGCATTCAGGTAGCCCAGACACAAAATAATCCTTCACCTTCAGGAACTAATAATGTATTTCTGAAAAAGCAGCAGGGAAAGGCCCGGGGCACAACTCCAGCCAGCACACACAGAGCACATACACAGAGGTCACAGGTCAGTGTTAACAAACATGAATGAAGCACCCCTGTGCCATCACAGAGAAAACAGGTGAAGGACCACAACACCCATTCCAGTACACTTTGTTCTGCTTAATAGACATAACCACCAACAGCTGCTATTTCTTATCAACATGGCCAGCAGATCTGCAGAACTTCAAACAACAAAAGGCAACCCATGCTGCTTAACATCCCTTTACCACCCTTCTGGATGCAGGAGTCCCAGAATTGCCAACCTGTTTCCCAAACAACCCCATGCTCCAGAAAAGAATGAACAGACAGACAATTTATACAGAAAAACAGAGCACCCAAAAAATGACAGCACATATCCTTAACTCCAAGGCTTGCATCAAAGTTCAGTGATTTTGTGCAAGTCATCTCTGAACTGTGTTTGCATTGAAACAAAGGCTTGTTTTACACTGTTCTGCTCTCTTCCCACAGACATTTCTCTACACTGCTCCCTTGCTGCCATCCCATGCAATACTTGGCATTCCCTGACTTTTTGGCACTCTTTGAAGCTCAGGATTTCACTAATCCATTTCTACGCTTTATTTCTTGTCAGAATTCCTCTGTGAAGCCTGCTCAGGCTCAGGAAGCAGCGCTGTGCAAGTGTGTGCCTTTCCTAACCATAGCTCAGGCATGAAATGGGAGAGAGCCCAACAATCCAGATGCTCACATCCAAGCAGGAATGAGGCAGGGAACAGAGCCCACAGGGGAGATGGGGAACAGCTTCCTGGCCTAGGAGCAGCTTTCCATTCAGGAAGATGAGAACCAATTTCTCCACTCTGGCTCAATTAATTACTGCTACCATCCCCGTAGATTGAGATGGGGAGATGCTTTAGACTAAGAGATTTTCTGTCAGAAGTTCACCAGTAAGTGGGGTGAAGACTGTCCCTTGTACCCATGAGGTGCCACAGCCAGGCTGGCTGTCACTGGGCTCCATCATCCCTAGAGCCCACATTACAGAACCCCACAGTGGGCCAGGCTGGAGGGAGCACAGAGGGTCACTGGTGCCACCTCCCTGCTCAGGCAGGGCCATGGCAGAGCACAGGGCACAGCATTGTGCCCAGAGGGCTCTGCAATATCCCCGCTGAGGGACACTGCAGCCCCTCCCTGGGCAGCCTGCTCAGGGCTGGCACTGCCCAGGGCTGAAGTTGTGCCTCCTGTGCAGGGGCAGCTCCTGGGCTCAGGCCCTGCCCGTGGCTCTGGTGCCACTGCTGGGCCCCGGAGCAGAGCCTGGGCCCTCCCTGCTGAGGTCCCCTCTCACTCATCTCTTTCCTGACCTCTTCCTTCATCTTCAAGGAACTCACCAACAACCTCCACACCCATCTCAGCAGCAAGCCATATTTCAGGGTGATCAACAGAATCCAGGATGTCACCATCCCTTAGTGCTTGCTGCCTCTTGGGGCTCTTTTCCTCAGCCCTATAAAACCCAACCACAGCTTTGCAGCTGGGATCTCTTTTACTGCACACTGTGACCACCCTGCAAGCTCCTGCAGTCCATGGGCATCCTCCTGCAGTTCCCTTGAGTCTTCTCTTCTGGGGCAGGGACATGGTTTCTACAGATGGAAGGCATGACCTCAGGAACAAGTCAAGCCAGCTTGTGACTCCATTCAACCAAGCAAAATAACATTCTACACCTGCCCTCCGAGGATTTAGTAACAAAGCTTCCAACCCTTGAATCACAGACCACATTCCCATTTCCTGCCTTCACATTATTAAGCCAGAATATACACAAATTTCTGCTACAAGGAACAGACTCCAAGATTCTCATAGCAGAGTATTCTATTAATTTGAATTGGGACTAGTTGAGGTAAATTGATTTTTTTAATGTGTTTATCCTCTACGGGGGCTTTTTTTTTTCCCTTCTTAAATGCTGATTTGCTGAAACTGTGCCTATCCAATACTCATTACTGAAATGCATGGAAAGCTGCCAAAAGAAGCTATGCCTTCTGGACTAAACAAGGGATTTATTACTGAGAAACCACAGCACCGGGTAAAAATCCATCACAAACTTATTGATTTAAACTGATTGTAAGTAATCACACACAATTTATATTAAGTGAAACATACTGCCATTTAATTTAGAGTAAGTGAACGGAATGCTACTACTCTGGATTCTGTTTAAATGCAAACTCTAATTGATACCCACATATAAATAAGTGAGACTTTCAGAAAACATGAATAAAATATTTTGTTATCTCTGTTTATTATGTATCAATAGATCATTTTTACCTATTTAAGACATGGTTAGACAGCAATTATTACATTTCAGTAGAGACTTACATGTAAGCCTCAGGGCAAGTTCAATAGAATGGGACGAGCAGTGGGGAGAGAAGCACTTGATGTGTGGGATGCAGTTTAAATAACTTCAACTTGCTTTTAAAAAAGGAACCTTGAACTTTACCAACCTTCCACCTCAAATGTGATGAAACCAAATCGTGCATTTTACTCAAACATGGTTCTCTCACCTCCAGAGGAAGCATCTTGGGATGAAAATTGTAAGGCACAAGTTATATCTGCAGCACATCCTCCTACCACATCCTTCCTCCAAGATCCCATTCAGGGAATTGAGCTTGTCAGCCCCTCTGATATGTCACATATTTGGAACCCAATCCCCAGCAGTATTAGTCAGCCCCATAGCCAATTTTATTTCTAAATAAAAGTTTGAAGCTATTTGCTTCAATTGCTATTTGAAGCTTTTCAACTGTCAGTGTGTAAATACTGTCAGGAATTAAAAAAAATAAAATTAAATCTTGATCAGAATGCTCTCTCCTGTACTCAGCTGGCTATTAATACTTAAGGATGTAAGAACATATTACTTTTTATTAACAAAAACAACTCTTTATAGCAGGAACACACAAGTGTGCCACACTTTCAACAGTCCACTGGCTCCATGGCTTTTGAAGACCAGAACCCCACCACAAACCTCTTCCTATGGCAGTTCCTTCTGAGGTAATTTTTAGTTACAGACTGATGATTTCTCAGCAGGATCACTTTGTGCCAGACCATAACATGAACACTTACAAAATTCATCCCAAACATTCCTGGTGCAGGTTGGGTTCAGCCAGCTCCTCTCAGCTGCCCCTCTGCAGGGAGGTGCATTTCAAGGCAATGTGAATTAAAGCAGAAATAAAGTGTTCTGATGCTCTCTGTCAACTTGAAATTTTTTAAATACTGCTCTAACATATGTTGCACTTGTGAGTTTGAACCTAGTCCTGCAACGAGCTGCATGCAGGTGGAACACTTACCCATAACTGGCCTCATTACAACTCAATTAAGTCCATTTGCAGAGTGCATTGCAAGACTGGGCCCTTAGGAATTTCTTACACTCCTGGAGCTTATTAAATCACTGGGTATCCTCCACAAGCTCTGCATTGAAACCATAATTTAGCCCTATTTACCTGGTTAGCACAAGCCACCTGGTAGCTGTTATTTTTGCTCAACCAGACACTTCCATGTCTGTAAAACTTTCCCCATTTTTATAATGATCTGGCTTTTAACACCAATCCCCAGATCAAACACCACCAAACACTCTCTGCTTGTTAGCTGCTCTGAGATGGAGTGATAGACCCCTTTCATGCTGTGTTGGACAGTGCTAAATTGTACCAGACACATCCATGCCTCTCAGGTAGTTGCCAAGCAGGACTAAATTCTAGAGAAGCTACTACCAGAAACAAACCCTAACTCACAAGCTTTTTAAAACAGTTACTCACTGCAAAACAGCCTTTCAGCAGAGGCTTTTTGTCTCATGATGAGAACGTGACCAGGCCATAATGAGCCTGTTTCTACCCAACTCAGGAACACCTGACACTTCCACCCCAGTGTGCCTCCACTGGGTGCAGGCAGCTGAGCTGGGCTGAGGAGCTTGCTTGTCTGGCAAAGTGTTTATTCCATAAAACAAGAGAACGGGATGTTCCTGAATCACAGAATCCCCCACATTGGAAGGGACCCACGAGGATGACTCAACTCCCTGCTCCTTGCAGCACTGCCAAAAACTAAACCTCCTAGACATGTCCTCCATGGCTTCTTGAACTCTGGCCAGCACGGTGCCATGGGCACTTCCCTGGGGAACCTGTTCTCGGGACCAAGGACCCCTCAGCAGAGAGCCCTTCCCAATGTCCAGTCTCCACTTCCTCATGCCCTGTTGGGGTCACCAGAGCAAGACCAGCACCTCCCCTCCACTGACCCCACAAGGAGGGTGCATCCTGCCAGGAGAGCCCCCTCAGCCTTCTTCTATCCAGGACAAGTGACCTCAGCTGCTCCTTTTAAGTCTTGCCCTAAGTAACTTCTGTTCCCATTTCAAGAGCCTTGCACTGATGTTTGGAGACAGTCCCAGACTGAGCAAACATTTGTTTGCAGCCCCTGAGCCAGCCACAGCCCAGGGCTGGGCCTCCCAAAACCTGCTGTCAGCTACTGCACTGTTCCTCCAAAGAAGTGAGAGGAATTAGCAAGTGAGAGTAGTAAGTATTAATCCTTTCTCTGAGGTGTAAGGTTACTTCTTTATTAATAAATAGAAGAAAAACCTCAGTCAGAGACAAACTGTCACGAGGGAAGGAAGTGAAAAAGGTTGACTTTCTCTAGGAATGGCTAAGGTTGAGCAGGTACAACTAGCAGTTTTTCTGCTGTGTTTCCCCCACCCCTCTCAGCAGTCTAGCTGTTTCTACCCAAACTCTAAAGGGAATAACCAAATTTTCAGTCAATGTAATGTCAAATAGCACAAAAAATCCCCTCAATCCCTCACAATCACATCTTCTATTGGCATCCCTGTGACAGCATCCACACACCCCTCATATCTACAGCCTGTTACTTTCTGATGGTTGTCCTCTCCTTGCTTAAGCTGCAGCTTTGGATCTCAGAAAAGTGAAATGTTGATATTGAAAATGAAAGAGAAATTCACCTGTGTGGTGAGCAGTGATTTGGCATAGAAGCTGTCAAACCATCGAAGTGCCTCACAACTGCCACAGAATAATGAAAATGTTCTTTAAAACCGTGTGACAATTGCAAAGTGAGACAGAAAACAAAGCTGCCTACACCTGCAGTCCCCAAGTGTGAGCATCAACCTCTGCTCTGGACTGCACAGCCAGTCTGAGTGGGAACAAGCCCTCTGAATCAATAGCAAAAAGAACATTGTGCCTTCCCATCTTCCCTGTGCCAAAATAAGTCTTTACTGGAGTCCTGTTTTGCAGCAGACAGGAGAACTGCCAGGATCCCAAGTAGCTCCTTGCAAAGGATCAGCTGTGGTGGTCACTCAGTCCCCACCTCACCTGGGGCAGGTGGCTGGAGCCTCCCACAAGATGAGGCCACCCAAAGACAAGCAAAGCCAGGTTAGGTAGGAGAAAGTCTCAGCTCATTTGAAAATCCACTGACCAGCCCAGAGCACAGTTCCAGGCTTTTAGAGAATGCAGTCTACATAACAAACATGCTTTTTCAGGAATCAGAATAAAGATGCACACGAAGCTTCAAACTCTGCAGAATCCATAAGTACTTGAACTTGCTCACCTGACTGTCAAACAGCAAACCCCTTTCTTTACAGACAGGATCTACACAGATTCTGTCTTGCTACAATTCCTGAAAAACTGCTGCTAATTTCAGTGATTCAATCTTTCAATTCAAGCATTTCTTGACTTCAGGAAAGCTGAAGATTTATATGCTTTAGACACCTGGAGATTTTCACAGGTCACCAGGGAACTTGGATGTTGAGTTCTTGCCAGGAGTTTGAACATTTGAGGAGTGAGCACAGGCAAGCAAATATTTGAGGTATTTAGCCTCCCTCAAAGGTACCAAAGCCAAGCACCCAAGTGACTGAGCACTTGCAGAAACACCAGGTTTTGGGAGGTCACTTGTGTCAGCATGGAGCAGCTATTAAGAGAAGTGGGAACATCATCCAACACCTTTATCTAAGCCTTCAGTGCTTATGAAGGCAGCATGGCACACCAGGCCCACAGGGAAGAGCCTGATTAGCCTCAGGGCTTTTAACCACTGTTGTCATTTTATATGAAGTCCAAGTGCAAAGGTGGGGCAGAAGGGGCATTTAGCAGGGCTGCTTTGAGGCCAGAGAAAATATGAGATTACACTGAGATGGAAGATTGGTATTATCAAATCAATGCTGTACAATAAATATAGCAAATGAGTTAATCCAATTAGCTGAGTGCAGCAAGATCAATGTGCTGGTGGAACAGAAAGACTGCAAGTGGCTAAAATTAAATGTACCCAAAAGAGAGGAGCAATGAAAAAAATCCTCTAAAACAACGGGCTTTGGTGACTCTGTAAGTTTGAAAGCTGAACCTGAGCGCAGATGTCATCCTGGAATTTTTGGAGCATTTATCCCAGAGAATGAACAGGGACAAGTTTCTCCACAAGTGAAAACACGACAATGCCAAAATTCTGCTTGTTAAACTGTTTGCTAAATACCTTTGCATTGTAATACACTGACAAGGAATAAAACCATCCTTGTAACACTCTAGCTACTTGCAAAAGCTTATTAACTCCTAGCACAGCCCCCTTGTCCTCAGTGAATATTCCAGCAGTCGGATTGAGCAGGGAGCTGTGGAAATAACGGGGAGGAGGCAGCAGCCACACTAAGAGAAGAACTCGCAGCCGAGGAGGAACAGGAATTTTAGACAGTTCCCAGCTCTGAAAGGGAGAAACTGAGCTCACATCCTATCAGCCCATGGCCATGTTTGCACAGCACCACGACTCAGTGGCCACTGCACATGCAAGGAACAGCAAAGCACCCTACTAAGCAAAAATTCCAGGTAAGCACAGAGGAAAAGGAAAACTCTCCCTGAATGGTTATGGGGAGGCTCATGAAGACTGATTTATGCATGTATTAAAATTCTCTCTGCACTGAGCATTTCAGCTTTTAAGTCTCACATGCAGCTTGAAAGCAGGGCACAAGCCAAAACGTTGGGAAGAACACCATCTCTTCAGAGGATTAGGAATTAAGTTAACTGCACATTAGAGATAAAATAGTGGAGCGCTTGTCTTTATTCTCAATAATAAACCATAAGGCATTAAGCTACAAAGCACGATTAACTCCTTTCAACTCCTCACTACTACTGCTGAGACAGCAACGTAGTGCTTGCACAGAAACACTAAAAAAATACAGAGTGATTAGGTTAAAATTAAGTGAATTTAGGGCATGCAAAAATGCTTCAGTGCAACCCAGAAGGGATAAGTCTTTGTTCCTGTAAAGAGCAGCCTAAGCACCTGTGGTGTTAGAATGAATTCCTCAAACCCTAAAGTCATTCATGGTTTGAAGTGACCAGCTCTGGAGCCAAATGTATCACTCTGCATCCCTCCTCTTCTTCCTAACTCCTGGGTCACCTGGGTACTTAAAATACCAGCACTGCAGTGGTGCCAGCCAGGCTGGTGACAAGGATGGACTTGGGGAACCACAGGTGAGTGCTCATCCCCTCCTCCTCTACCAGCTCCATACAGTCTGGAATTTCATGTTTCTGTGATTAGGTTCCCCATTTATAAACTACTCTTAGAGACATGACAAGATCCCAAAACAAACCAAACAACCAAAGAAAACTTTTGTCTGTGAGATACAGAGATACTGAACAAACCTGGCCACTTTGACCATTAAACGATCAGCTCAACACATACAAGGTATCAGCAAAGCCCATGACTTACCAAACTCTGGGGAATAAAAACACTCTCCACAAAGCTCTGTCCTCAGTGTGTATCAGCAAGTCTTCAACTATTCTCTTGATCCAGTGAAATACTAAATTTATTCAACTGTATCTGGTCTGGTTTAGGACACCTGGAAGAAGAGAAGCAAACTCTCCAGCCCCCTCCAAGCCACTTCATGCCTGGCGTTAAGAAGCCTAGGAGCAAACACCTGCAAATACCTACTTCCTCCCCTACCATCACCTTCCACCTGTGGGAGAAGCTCACCTGAAAGCTGCTTTGAGCATCAAATCCCACCCTAAAGTGCTTCCTTACTGCCTGAAAAAACTGCAACCCTTAAACCACTGAAAAAACTCTGGCACCAAAGCCCATCCCATTCCAACACAGCTGTACCCTTGTCTTTGCACAGTCTTGGCTGTTCCACACCTGGGCCACCTTTTCCTGCATTACAGAACCTGGCACAGCTGACTCAGACCCAAAACAAGGCAAATCTGAATAATCCAATAACTCCACAAGGACAGCTGAGGTCACCATGGCACAACATGCAGCTGCTGCTCTGCGGTGAAGCACCCTCCTGCTGGAGTAGGCAGCAATTCCCCTTCACCTCCCATTTCAGCAGCTTTGTGAGCACAGCACCAAACTCTTTGAGCCAGATATGATGTGCTGCCTGTGGTGGGGGACAACCCTCAGCCAGGCACACAGGGCTCTCTGAGGAGCTGGAGCTCTGTGGTGGCCTTTAGGCTCTGCCCAAACCAGGGCCAAGTGCCACACGCACACATTCTGTGTGCCTGGCTGGGCCCTGAGGTGTTTGCCACTGAAGCACACAAGGCAGAATTAGAGCTGATGAAATTTTTCCAGGAAAACATTGGAAAAAGGCAATGAATCAAAATGAAAATGCTTCCTGGAATGTACTCTCTCCCAACAATAGGGGCCAGTTCCCCATAGACTCTCAGGCTGCAGGGATTTCACAACATCACAGGCAAAGCAGACACATAAATCACCTGAAGGGCTTTTGGTTTAATTCTGCAGCACCAGCCTTAGGAAAGTTGTGTCTACTGAAGCTGGCAGAACTTTCAAATTCGGGGTCTGTGCACCCTTCAGGGAAAACATGAGAAGGGAGCCTTTGGTCATAATTCAAAGGAAAATACTCTCAGTAGAAACTTCTTTGGGAACCTCTGGACCGATACATGTCAGCATTTTGGGAACCTGAAAGTCTGGTTACTGCAGAGATCCAGTTCTTGACTTAGCAGTCCAGAGAGGCTTGGCTTGCTCTGGAATACACTCAGGAAAACTGGGATCCACAGAGAGCTTGAACTCTGCTTCCTGAAGCTGGTCCCAGCTCTCTGTTTGCCCTGTTGGCAGCCTCAGACTGTGGCTGTGCTGGGGCATTAGAAAGTATTACTTCACTTTGGGTAAACATTTCAAAATTACATTTCCTGTTTAGTCTTTGAAAGTTATCAGGAGAATAGAATTCGCCACCCAGAAGAGTGACTTTTCCTGTTTACTGTTTTCATAGATCTACAGGATGGAAATACAATGGATAATACACATGAGGAAATCTGGATAATTAGGCTCATTTTGGTACTGGAAAGACTATGTAAATCTGAGAGTCTCTTACTGACCTGCAAAGGTAAATTAGAGCATCACAACCCCAAAATGGTGCCCTTGGCAGACAGCCTGTTCAGCTTTACTGAATCAATCAAAATAGATGATTTTGCCCTAACTTTTCCCGAAACATATCTAATAAACTTTTCCATACCTGTGACAAATTCAGGAACTCCTGGGATTTCTCTGATGTTCAGCAGTGAGAAAGTTTACGATTACCTTCAACAGGTTTTCAGCTACCTACAGGAAGAAGAGATTCACACATATCATCAGCCTCTGTCTTTGCAACACTTGCAGGTTCAAAAATTCACATCAAAAACTTTTTATTTTACAACTGAGTTCTTATTCATTTCCTTCTAGATCTTCTGTTCATCTCTCACTTAGACCATCCTGTGTCCCTTCCTCCAAAGCATAAACATCCCCACACCAAATCCTTCCCTGGCCTAAGGTTATGGCACTGGCTTTTTACACATGTGCTAACTCTGTATTTGCCAATAGAAAAGCCATCCAAAGAATCCACCTGAACTTCCTGAAGACAGCCACGTGCCAAAACGACAAGATAAAAGCAAACCAATCTTCCTCTGTAGAGGCAAAACTCAAACATAGTATTCTAGATAAAAGAAAACCCTACAATTTTAAACTTAATAATCACATTTTGTCTTTTGTCCCCACCAATACATATTTTTGAGGGCCTTTTGCTATCTTGATGAGTTAAGTGTGAAGTTTCCCTGATTGGATACATTTAAAATGAAAATCAAAAGCATGAATCACCAAGTGTAGTGTTGCAGAGCTGTCTTGTTTTTCAGTTGGATTCCCAGGTTTGGCAAGGTGCTGAGCTCACACACCAGAACGTTGCAGGCATTTGTGTGCAAGGGATATTGGAAGGGAAAGTCAAGGGCATTCCTGGCTTAGCCCTTCAGTGACAGGGAAATTCAGTCCTGTACATCTGGGGAGAAGGTTGTCAAAGGGACAAAAACAAAGCCCAGTTTGATCCCACAGTAGTTGAGATGTCACAATTATGTAGAAGCTCATTTAAATTATCAATTAGACAGAGATCCACCTACTCTATGTGAGATGTACTAGAAATAGACTGTTCTCTGTTTCATCAAGTAGTCATGGGACTATTCACAGCAAAGTTTGCTAAGCCAAAGCTGCAGAGGCAGGGAATAAGTTGACAGAGTTTAGAATTAGCAGTGATATAGAGCTCTTGCATTCATTACAGGATAATTCTTAAAATCCGATGCCCACTTTGATTGTAATCCCTCCAAATTCAAGATAAAACTAAATAATCTCCAGAATAGATTTACTACATTGCTAATGAGCATTAGAAATTGTAACTGGGGGAAAAGAAGAAACAACCAAAAAGACCATGATGAAACCTCTCATATAGAATTCCTAATACTAGATGGAAAAGTTCTTTACAAGACGCAAAGGGGGGAGAGTCTTATCAAAAGGAAAAAAACAAAGTCACAGACTCTCAATATTCCTCTTAAGACAGAAACAAATATCAAACCTGATACCTGGTCCTTAGCTTTGAAACCAAATTTTAAAACATGCAGTCATCTGAATAAACACACTACAGAACAATACACACTTAATTTACCTGCTCACAACTGGTGTGAGAACAAATTTTATGTCTAATTCCACACAGTCTGGCTGTATCCCCAGGATACCAGAGCTCATGAGTCCCACCATCACAGTAAATGTACACAACAATGGGGCACACACAATTTCCTGTTCAAAAATGCTGGAGGTCCTGGTTCTTCCACCCCAGGTAGAGGATGCAGCTCACCCTGGGTCAGAAATGAGTGACCACTGCCTGTCCCTGCTGTCCTGCTGTCCACCCATCCCCACAGGCTGCCTCAGCTGCCAAGTCCATGTCACAGAATTACAGGATGCACTGAGCTGGAAGGGGCCCATCAGGATCATCCAGTCCAGCTCTGACAGTATAGAGTCAAAAACCAGTTACCCCCAGGCTTCACATCTAATTATTTTTGTTACAAACCATTAGGTGTTAATATGCACTCAGAATCTGCTGAGTTGGCAGGGACCCACAAGGACCAGAGTCCAACTCCTGCCCTGCAACAGCACCATCCCCAAGAGTCACTCCATGCCCGGGAGTATTGACCAAATATGTCAGGATGGTGTTCAGGGAAAAAAACTTTTTCAACTCAAACCTGTCTAACAAAACACAACTTATACGAAGAAATAAACCACCAAAGGCTTTCCCTTATACCCCAGCATCTTGCTTTCTTTTAAAGTGTGAAATTACCCAGGCCATTGGGGAAGAGGCAACAAGGTGAATGTGGGTGACAAAAATTTCAAAAGAGGGAGAGGATTTTTAGGGGGTTTCCTTTCCCTCCCTAAACAAGTTTTTCCCTTTCTTTAATTCTTACTTTTAACCAGCTTTATGTGGAGCTGCAGCCCTCGATAGTGACCTTCCCCCGTTGTTCTGCTGCTATCTCCACTTTGTCCTTCTGAGGGCTGAGGGCACCAGGGTCCAAAGCCCGGGGCCGTCGTTCAGAGTTGCTGGCAGAGAAAGAACCGCGTTTGATGACTCATTTTATGGCAAGTAAATGAACACGTGTAAACCCCAGCCTGTCGCACCTGCTCCTGCGCTTCATTTTTCCATCACCTCAGGCGACACATGAACTTAAAGACGGTGTGGTTTTTTCCAGCTTGTGCTTCAACTTGCTGCATTTCTCAAGATGTTTCTCAAGATGCCTTTATCAAAATGAATACCAGCCTGACTCCCACCCGAGCACCGCGCAGCTCTGACACAGGAAGCGGGAGGTGATGAGGCCTGTGGAGAGCTCGAGGCACGGTTGCCCAAGGGGCGCCGGCTGCCGCTTCTCTGCAGCCCGGCAGAAGAGCTCCTGTCAGGCAGGATCCATCCGAGGGTTAAAACCGCCCAAACGGCCCCAAAAAGTCGATTTTCCAGCCCGCTATCTCCCTCTAGTGCCGCAGCGCGCGGCCGCGGCGCCATTTTGGGCGGGCTTTGCCTCTCCCACACTGCCCTCTGCAGCTCCATCCCGGGCCGTGCCTGCGGGAGCCGAGGAGTAAAAACATGAAATAGTATAATATAATATAAAGAGTCCTTACTTATATTAGCAGGGGACTATTCCGACCATTCAGGACGAACTGCTCAGGGCAGACCCACGTTGTTCCCCGATACACCAACACCTCACCGGCCTCAGCACCAGCACAGGGTCTCTTGTGTGCATCTGACAAGAATCTCTCATTTTTTTCCTACAAAAATGCCAGATTCAGGCGGTATCAAATTGCACTAAAGATGCTCCACCAGTTCCTGCAAGCATTAGCCATGTTTTTGTCCGGTATGGGACAGGTGCCCTAGAGAGTAGGGCTGCCCACACAGGCACCAACACCGGCCTACCCCGGCTGTATTTTGTTAAAGAGATTCTTCAGAGCCACAGATTAGTACATTGCTGTAGTAGTCGGTGATGTATTTACTGCTGCAAAGCTCCAGATGCTCTGTAAGCCACAATAATACAGTTAAGTGGAAAATGAGTCATTTAAAACCATAATGACTATCATAGTATGACTGCGCTGACAACAAGCCCCAGTGAGGGGTGACAATGCTGCGAGGTGGATGTGTTCACCAGGGCTGCCAGTCACAGAATCACAGAATCACAGAATTACAGAATCACAGAATTGACTAGGTTGGAAAAGGCCTTTGAGATCATTGACTCCAACCTATGACCTGACACCACCTTGTCACCCAGACCATGGCACTAAGTGCCACATCCATTCTTTTCTTAAAAGAATGACCTCACCACCTCTCTGGTCAGGCCGTTCCAATGCCCAATCACTCTTTCTGTGAGGCTCTGCCTTGGGGGCAGGTGCTGCTACTGGGAGTCCCCCCAGTATCGGGGTGCTGAGGTGCCCCTGCCCTCTCTGGGGTGTGCGGGTGCGAGCCCTGCAGGAGATGGAACTTCTGTAGTACGAATCAATGTGATTACGCAGAAGCCCTTTATTGTTTACTTTACAGTCTATTTATACATTCTGAAACTACTGTCCACACAGCCATTCATAATTACTGGTTCCTCTGTTCAGTTCACGAGGCTTGCATGAACCCCTCAGCAAATGTGATTCCCAGGTGTTCGTTATCTTAGTTCTTGCTGCCTTGGTATTCTGTTTTTCAGCTTCTTCTTGCTATAGCACAGTTTATGCCTCCATAGCCTTGAGATTTCCAGCGGGTCTGACAAGCAACCTAGAGAGAGTTTGGCTGGAGCACACTTGGCCTAAGCTGTTTCAGTGTATTTCAGCAGAGCCCCCACCTCCTCCGCACAGTTCCCCACCTCACTGCAGATCGGATCATGGAAAACGCTGTTCTTACCTGCTGCTGTGCCTCCCAGGCGAGCAGCTGGTCCCCGGGTTCGGGCTGTGAGGAGGCAGAGCTCAGTTCTCCTCCGAGCAGCCCCGAGTTCACACCGCAGTGCCCTGGGACCAGCTGGGGACTGGCTCCTCTCGGACACCCAGCTGGGGCCCTGCGGACACAGCGCTGTCCAGCACTCGCTGTGGGCAGAGTGGGGACGGGCGGGAGAGGAGGGAGAGGGAGGCTCCGCCAGCCCAGCAGGCGGTCAGCGATGTGGGCCAGGCTCTGCTGCTCCTCGGGCCGTGCGTCCCTCGTCCCTCGGGAGAGTCAGGAGAGCAGCACCAGGGAAGGGCTGGCTCTCCATTCACATGGCAAGGGCAATGAGGGTAGAAAAGGAAAAACCAGAGCTAAGCTTTCTGCTGGTATGGTGCAGACAGCTCTGGTGATTTTCAATAAAAATTTTAATTTTAATCTATGTCCTTAGAAAACCTGGCATTAATTTCTTTCTCCATCTCCAAATGAAGCAATTCTCTTGCTTAGTCCTTGGCTACTCCTTTCAAAAGCCAGGTAATGGGAGAAACAGACAGATGTGCTGAGACTTTGAGGAGGTCATCAAATAGAATCATAAAATCTCCTGAGTTGAAGGGACCCACAAGGATCATTGAGTCCAACTCCTTGAGCTGACATACACTAACTCATTCTGTATCTACTATTTGCTATAGAGAAGCATCTTCTATTCCCTAACACAAGCACAACGTGCTTTGTTGCTGGACTGTAGCACCATGCAATTTAAACTTAACTCTCCAAAATACAATTGCCTCTGTTGAGGTGAATGCTCTGGGTACGGACCACTTCTAGTCCCTTGTATTAAATGTGACAAAGTAAGGTCACTCCTTAGTTAGCCTGAGCAGTGTCTGCCACTGCACGGCTGGGATTTCTGTCACTTACACAGGGGAACAGGAGAGCTCCTCACGGAGCAGACTCTCATAAAAATAATTTACACCTACATTCACCTTGCCCAGAACAGCAGAGCCATCCCCTCTTCCAGCACAGCCTACACGTGTTTCAGGCTCTCTTAACCACCCTCTTGTGGTACCGCTGCAGAACAACATCGTTTTCTAACAGGCTAAAACAAATCCAGCTCTGCTTCACTGTTCTAGGATTAATGGAGACAAAACTTTCCTTTTGGCTGACAATAACTGGACATTGTTTGATACCTCCCCCTCTTTTTTTTTTTAATCAAATGAACTCCAGACACATCATGGTAACCCCAAATACACTGAGGCCCCAAAACAGGGACTTAGAAGTTTAGAAAATCCTTAGAAGTTTATACTTGCATTTTTAGTTGTCTGTAAAAGAAAAAAATAAAAAAATTCCAAGCTTTTGATGCTAATGGAATTTCTGCTGCATAAAACAAACCCCCACAATGACACTGATTCAATGGAAACTATTAAAGGGCTTTGAAGATGCAAAGCAAAAGATACATTTAATAAACATACTGTATATTTGATAGGTAACATCTTTATGCAATGAGCTGATTCAATTCTCGCTTAATTATCTTGTCTTGAAACAAAGATGATTGTACTGCGGGTGGATGGCTCAGTTCCTAGAGCTAAATTCAAGTTTTTCAGTAGAGAAACATATAAATTCAACCAAGAAAAATGCTGCACTCAGAGTGAGTTTCAGTACTGAGCAATATGATGATCAAACAAGCCACATTAGGTGCTAAAATACAGCAAATCTGCCCTTAGTAGCCAGAATGACCACAGCCCTTATCAGCTTGGGTCAATACTTGAGCTACTTATCAATAAATAGGTAACATCCATTCCTTCACAGGTAAGTTTAGCAGTCTTGAGATGCCAAAAGTTGTTAATATGGGAGATAAAAGTATTTTCTAAAACCGAAAGAGCAACCCAGGAATTCCTCATCTCCTGCCACCCTTGACTCTGCAATTGCCTGATTCAGGTTTTTTTTCTGTTCTCCAGTGACTCAGGCAGTAACCCAGCTGCCCTGGGTGACTCCTGAGATCACTCAGGCAGTAGGTGCCTGGTATTACACTGGTGACTCTGCTTGGGGTTCCCAGCAGCAATTTTCCTGTTTATAAAATGGGTATAATGCTGTATTACCAGACCAGCAGAGGAAACATCAGATGGCAGCAAAATAGACATGTGAGATTGTAGGGTGGCACCAGGATTTTACACTCTGCTCCTTGCTGGATTGAGCTTCTTCCCTGGTATTGTACCTGACAGCACATGTGCATTTTGATGTCCATAAACACCTGTTGCTGTATGCAGCCTCACAGTGCACAAAT
This sequence comes from Promerops cafer, assembly GCA_013398275.1. Classification (NCBI taxonomy): domain Eukaryota; kingdom Metazoa; phylum Chordata; class Aves; order Passeriformes; family Nectariniidae; genus Promerops; species Promerops cafer. The sequence continues at coordinate 62,797 of VZSE01010355.1, forward strand.
GAGGAGGGGGATATCTTTTATGGCCAGGAAATATCTTTGTGCTAACACGATTTCAGTTGCAAGATACCAGTGGAAAAAGAAAGGGGTGTGACCCCAACAGATGCCAGCTGGGAACTTCCACCTTGCCCACAGGCACAAACAGTCCAAGCCCCTCCAGCTAGAGACAGGGCACAGGGAGAACAGTCAGTCTTCACCTGCAGCTCTGGTTCTCCTTGGCTAGCAAAAATGTGGAGTTTTTTATACAGGTTTCCATGGCTAATCCACTGAAGCCTTCAGTTTTAGTATGACTAAAAGAATTTTTGCATTATAGCTGCACTGGACAGTGCTCAGTGTCCCCAGTCAGAGCACCAATCATGGTACAGTCAGAGACAGAGTGTGTCCCAAAGAGCTTCATGAAAGGAATGGCCAGGATCAGGTTTTAACATGTGCAGGAAGGATCTGATGGGACCGGGACATCATCAGAGGCAGTCCCACCACTGGTTTGCATGCACTTCTCAACCAGCTGAGTTAGAGCCCAGCCTCCATCCAGAGTTCAGGCAGAGCCACGCTCCAAAGGCAATTCTGACCATCTAAGCTGGGATCGTGCTCCAAATCACCTTCTGAAGACAAGCATGGGTATACCCCAAAGCCGGCAGGTGGAGTCCAAAGAAGGAAGTTGGTTTATCCAGGTGGGACTTAACCAAGCCACCGTGGCAATAACAAAACCCTGTGTAACTGGAGTCTTTGGTCTCTGTTTGAACCACTGCTCACGCTTCTTCTTTGCCAGAAACCAAGCAGTGAGCCAAGGAGCTCCTCTGTAAGTGCAACACCACTGCTCTGTGGCCTTGGTCCACACCCTAGTGCCTTTCAGCAGAGTCACATCCATGTGTGAAGCCATAATTAAGAGTTCAAATCAGCAAGAACCGTGCTAAGCATTTCCTCAATGAGGCACAGCCACAGCAAATGAAAATACTTGCAGTAAAATCCTCCCCAACCTCCATCTGCCTATCTTCCAGTCCAGCAAGGACTACAGTTTTCATGAGTTCCTACAGGCAAAAGTATAAAGGAACAACAGTGCACAATATCTATGACTTTTGTAAAAAAATCTGCAGTGTTTATTGCTGCCTCTGATAAGATTTAGCTGTCCTAGGCCATGAAAGAGGACAGGACTGGCAAAGAGGGCAGCAGTAAGGTATGAAGTGCAGAAAACCAGGCTGGAGCTAAGTCTTAGTAAGGAAAACCAAAGATCAAAACATAGGAAGTTAAAAAAGAAGGGACCAAGCATGGTATAAAATGAACAACATATTGGGAAACAAATGTTAGGACAGTTTTCAAAGATTCCTATCCTATACACTGTATTTGGCATCTCAGCTAGTGATAGGAAGCTGCTTAGTGGAAAATTAGTTGGAATTTGGGAAGGTGGGACTTCAAAACCTAAAGCAAAGTCCTAGTTGCTATAAGTACACTGAGGGCTTTCTGTGATCAAAATCTCACACAACCTACAGAATTAATACCCTTATGACTCATTTCATTCCCACAGATGGTATCTGGCATGGTCTTTAAATGAAATTCATTTCTTAAACACAAGTGAATTCAAAAATAGAAGATTTAAGACAAATGTCCTGAATGGAAAACCCTTCAAAAAAGATCAAATTGTCTATACCTGCAAGCTAACATCCCTGTATCAAACTTCTGAAAAGCAGTGAATGCACCTGAAGAAGTTTAAAAGCATTAAAAATCTTGTTTCATCTCTTACTACACCTTTCAGGCATATTCCTCTGAGCATCACCAGTACAAGAAGACTTGACACGTGGATCTTCAAAGGCGTGGAGCACTTAAATTGGATTGCATTCAAAGGGACTGAAATGCCTCGATGCTTTCTGGGACTCTGGGAGTAAGGGCTCATTGGCTTAATTGGGAATTAAGGACCATCAACAAGAGTTTGCTCAGCACCTGGGAGGACAAGGATCACAGTCTGGACAATCAAGACCACGTTTCTTCCCCCTGAAGATGCTGCCAGAGCTGTCAGGCTTCTCTAACAAGGATGAGATGAGCCTGGAAGATGATGCTCTCAATCAGACCCTGCCTCGTGGGGCCTCTCTCCCTTGCTCCAGTAGTTACATCCTTCTGTGGCCATCCAGACCTGCCTTCCTTCAGCAACTCAGGTTTTTAATGATGTGCATCCAGCAGACCAAGATTATGTTCTAATTAAAATCTAATCCAAGTAGAAAGTTACTATATTTTGAAGAATCTGGACAAGCCAAGGATCTGGGTTTCCTTTTTGTTTCTTTTTCCCTGATTGCTCTAACGATTTCAATAAGATGGCTTATGAAAGCTTGCCATTTCCTTTACATTTTTAACAGCTACTCCTTCTGAACAAAACCCCACTGTTGGGAAAAAGGACTTCCTCCCCATAGCAACGATGGGGGACTGCACACAAAGAAGCACCTAGCAGTTTAGTTCACATTTTTTAATAACATGGCACAATTTACATTACACAAGTCTTCGCTGAGGAGGAAACATGCTGAAGATTGAGAGCCGCTTCACTTTTCTGTTCACATAGGATCTAGAAAGGACTTTATTACATACAGGATAAACAGCAAAAAGGTTTGTATATAACAATCTCTTTACAATACTGAAAGCTATCACTACGGTTCCAGTGTACATATTCCTCAGGGTTGGGACTTTTTTGTATTTTTCCTTTTGTTTGTAAAAAAAAAAAAAAAAAAAAAAAAGAAACACCGCACAACATCTGGAGTTCACAAAAATCTGAAGCTCACAACTAAACCTTCAGTTGACTACTAAAATAGATCTCTGATCATTAGAAACAACTGTTTGTAGTTAACTTTTTTCTTTTTTTTTCTTTTTTTTTGCCAAAACAGGGTAACAACTTCAGATAGCACTTTAATACACTAGAAGACCAATGGAACTAATTTTATTTCATACATATATTTTACAGTCCAGTAGACAAGATATTGAATTCTCTCTGATAAAGTCATATTCTCTCCAAATATTTAGACAAGAAACTCAACGCATTATAAAAAAGTGTGTTATGAAAAAGACAGATTTCAGAAGATTGATGCATATTTTTAAAAAGGACGATGTTCTTCAGGTTATTTCATGTCTTCTATGATTAGGGAACAACAAGGCTGACCTGTTAACTATTCACAGACTTTATTACCAATTGAAATACAATAAATTCCATTATGAAATCTGCAACGGAGTTCATTAATTAAACTACTGATCCACAGTGAAAACATATCCATCATTTAGAAAAGTATTAGCTTTCTTGTAGAATTTGTTTCAATGTAGCTAAAAATCACTTAACACAAAAAAAATGTGTGTACAGATGAAAATGACACACTGGCAATAAAACCAGACATGAATGGCTATAAGCAGGTGTTCTTCCCAAAATAACATGACATGTTAAGTGACAAAAGTTCTGGAAAATCTCCAGCATTTGATTATTACTGTTTAACCCAGATTAACATGACTGAAACCCAATCTGTCATGACTCCGTATCAGCGATCACAGAGCACTAACCGACACCATCCAAGGGACACACGAGCCACAGTGACCTCAGCAGCCTGATGCAAGGGTTCACACAGAAAACTACACCTCTGAAGGGCTGTTTCTTCATCAAAACAAGAGAAAGAGGCTTCCATTATAAATGAGCTTGTTCAGGGAAAATATGACTTTAATTATGTTGTGTGTTGAAAAGGCTCCTTTGAGTTATAAAGGCTTTTGTGAAAAGCCTTAAAATTCATTGCATAGTTGAAGGGGTTTAGCTGTCTATAACAATATAAGTAACACAGCATAAGCAGACTGTGTTGATCAATATTAAGTTTGCAAATAGCACAGTTTAAGAAGTATTAATGTATTATGTTACTTAATTTTATCTATTTACATTTGTACAAAGTAAAGCTTTCATCTTACCCTTTTTGCATATATGAACCATTAATCCATGAAGCAATCTTTTTACATAAATATCTACAATTCACTTCACTTCTGGTTTGAAAGAGCTTTGTAGGGTTGACATTGGTGGTGGCTTGTTTCTAGTCAAATCACTCAGACTGATGTCTTGTTCTTCAGTTCAAAATTTGAAATTTTTAAACTAGAAATAAAATAGAGTAGGAGACACGAGGAACATATGGACTTGGCTAAAAGATCTGGAAAATTTCAACATATAATATACAAAAAAAATCATTTCAAAATCTTTGCACTCAGGTCTATACATATTGTACAGTGGGTCACATCCCCAGTCTGTATCAATGACTAGTAAGAAGGTCTTTGTATTATGTTCATTTACAAGGTTTTTGTCCCTCTTGCTCTGGTTTTCATTGAGTCTCACTCTGCTTATCGAGCTTCGATGTCCTTGAGGGTGTGAGAGGGAGGCCTCTCTCTCATCTCTGCGGACAGAGGAGTAGTCCTTCTGGGAGAGCCGGGCCGAGGGCCCAGCGTAGAGATAAGAGGCGGAGGGGCACTGAGAGCTGCTGTGGGGGGAGTTTTATTGAGGAGGCCGTTCTGGTGTCCCGTGGGGGGACTGACACGGGGGTAGTGCATGCTGGGCAGTCCTGGCGTGAGGAGGCCGGGGTGGGGCAGGTGCCCGTCCAGGGCGGCGGGGTGCACCGAGTGCAGGCGCGCGTGCTCGTAGTCCTCGCGGAGCATGTGCAGCCGCTCCCGCTCGTCCAGGTGGGTGCCCCTCTCGTGCTCCCGGCGCGGGTCCACGGACAGAGGGTGGTGGTGGTGGTGGTGGTGGTTGTAGTCGTGAGGTTCCCGATCCCTGAATGACCTGTCTGCTTCATACAACCTTGGCGTAGAGAGGCGATGGAGGGGGTCATTTCTTAGCAAAAAGTCTCTGCCCAGGGGGTCTCTCCTATGAATATCCAGCTCTCTGTAGGGATCTCTCAAGGGATCTCTCATTGGATCCCAGTGGAAAGAAGGATATGGGAAACGTTCTCCACCAGGAATTGGGCTAATTCCCATAAAAGGGGTCATCATGCGAGTCCTGTCCAGGCCACTGATGCTGTTCATGTGATGTATACCAGTCACACCTACAGTCATGGGCATAGACACTAAAGGACTTGGATGGACGTTCGATGTGGATATAGGTGGTGGCTGATCAGATGACCTATGACTCTGAGGTCCCTCAGGCTGAACATCATGGTCTTCTTTTCGCTCTTCCTTCACCTTGACTTCATTGCTTTTCTTCGGGTTATCATATGCTGGCTCGTTCTTCCTGTCGGCCTCGCGGTTGGAAGTGCTGTTAGGCCTGGTGCTCTCCACAACGGGGGGCCTGGCATAGGGGGAAGGAACCCTGGGCATTTGCTTAGACTCTTCCACCACTCGGCTTTCATGGCTCAGGCCTTCTTTCTCCGAAACGTAGTTGTCCTTCACCTTGTGCTCTTCAACATTAATTTCCTTCCGAGATTCGGAGTGATCCCTCTCTCGTTCTTTGGGTTTCTCTTTTTCTCGAACCTCGGGATTCAGATGGCTCCTGATCTGCTCACTTGAGCTGCGGGTATGTCCGAGAGAGTTTACTGGATGGATAGGTGCTGGCGAAGGATGGCTGGAGTGTCTTTTCTCAATGCTCTCCCTACGAGAAAGAGAAGTGTGAAATGAACGCATGAGAAGCTCTGCAAAGAAAACAAAGCATCAGAGTGCCTGGCTTTCTACTCGTGGCTTTGCAGACAGCTGGTGACATGCACCAGTAAATGCACTGTGCCTTTGGCACACCCAAAACTCCAGAAGAACATCCCATCTCTAAACTTGGCCTATTCTGTTATCTCATTGCAGGAGCAGCAGAGCTCCAAAGCTGCTCTGTGAAGAATCTGATTGAGATCTCAAACACTGAAGTCCACAGAAGGCTCCCATGGGAATCTAGCTCTAGGACATGTATTTCAAAGACAGCGGCCTTAAGTGTTTGCAAAGAAGAGAGAGAAAAGTAAAAACATACTCATTTCATACAAAAAGTGAGGCAATTAAATCCAAATTACATGGTTAATAGTATTCTACCTACTTCTTCTATTAAGAATACATTTGGGAAAATAGATTACTATTTTTTCAAATTACTTTTAAAAACATCTCCAGAACTATGTACACTACTAATTTCTCTCCTCTATTCTCTTCAAATGTCTAGCTTTTCAATTTACTCTTCACAATTCCATTTACTGCAAACTGAGACAAAATCCTTTCAAGTACCACCACTGATGGTGCCAACCCAGCCCTCTGACAGGAAGGCACTTTCCTGAGTGTGCAGTGACCCTCAGTGCAAGTGTTTAACAGAGCTGCCCATCACACAGATTTTGTGCCGACCTCCTCAGCAGAGATAATTCTGTTCTGTCTGTCCATGCTTCAGACAGGCTCTGAAAACATCACACCTGGAGTCAGCTGCTCCTCAGATGACTAAAGATTCCCATTTCTAGGTTAAAACAAGCTGAGCGGGACAGGGCCAATGCTACAAAGCCAGAAAACACTGTGACTTCATTCCACCTTTCAAACCTAGTTATGGTGCACAAAAGACTGGGGAATTATTGTCTGGCAGTGAACAAAAACCTAAATATGGAAATGGGTTTCACACCAATTATTTTCAGGAAGTAGTGTTGACCAGGAGTTGTTATGGGCAATACTAAGCAAAAAAGCTCTCCCATTTAAAACTAATCAAATTCACAAGGTGAATCTAATCCCTCAGTTCCAATGATTTTAACCTCTTAGTAATTTCAATTGACCTCTGAGTTGGAGTCTCTCCATAAAGATAGCTCCACATATTCAGTGCTGGACACGTGCTGTTTGCTGAGCATGGAAATTTTGTTCCATGTGGGATAAGGGACAACGTGATGTTAAGGGCAACAATTATTTATGGCCAGAAACTAAAACCCAAGAAGTTCCACCTCAGCGTAAGAAAGAACTTCTTTCCACTGAGGGTGGCAGAGCACTGGAACAGGATGCCCAGGGAGGTCTCTCTGAAGACAAAACCCACCTGGCACGTTCCTGTGCCACCTGCTCTGGGTAGCCCTGCCTCAGCAGGGGGTTGGAGTGGATGATCTCCAGAGGTCCCTTCCAACCCCAACTATTCTGGGATTCTGTGGAAAGGGTAAGCAATGAGGCCTCCCCTCAGCTCCAGCTGACATGGTGTCTCTCTGGGTGCCGGTGTCACCTGAAGGCTGGGACACGCCAGCAGGTGACACTCTGGGCAAGATCAGCAGTACTGGCTGCTGAAGGGCAGCTCAGAGGGTGACTCCAAGGTGGATACTTGCTCCTTCACCTGTACAATTTCTGCCACCTACTTTTTTTCCTGAACTGTGTAAGATTTGTACCTCTAGGTACTTTTGGACAGTGAAATTGCAGCAAATCCAGAAAAAATACCTGGGAGAAGGAAATTCCCATTCTAATGTCACCAGGTGCATCTTTTGCTGTGTCTAGACTGAACTGTGTCTAGAACTGTTAAACTGTCATTTCATGGGCCATGTCTGAGAGACCTCCAAAGTCCAGAACGTGACTCTTGGAAACACTTGGAAGACAGAGCATCTGATACCAGCCCTGCCTCGTCTGCACGTCCAGCACTTCACTGCTTGGGATCAGGTGCTGCCTTCATTCAATGGGACCTGAACAGTCTGGAAATCTCATCCTGGCTCTAATTTCCTTCCACTTGCTTTCCACCAAGAGTTGAGGCATTTGAATTAACAGCTTCCAGATCTGGACACAGGGAGTTCAAGGCCCTCCAGTGAAGGATTGTCAACATGAAGGTTCAATTCTTTTACTTTGCTGGGAAAACACTGGCTTGTGGGCTCTGCAATACCTAATCTTTTATTTATTTGGCTCATGGGACTACTTCAGAGGGTACCCTTAATTGTTACATTTCCCTAGGAAAGCTCATTCAGTCCTTTTGTTGATATTTAATCAATTTTCCGTATAATTGATGTACTTTAAATGACACCAAATTTAGAAAAAAAACCAGCTGTTTTCTGTAATTAAAGACAAATATATGTGCAACCAAAATGACAAATTCCTTTGCCAATGTCATCATATCCAATGACAGTGTTGGTAACATCTCAAGAGGCTCCTGATTATCCAGCTCATTTAAGTGAACTGCACATACTCCAGTGGACAAAGAAGGAATAACTTTTTAATCCTCAAATTTGTCAAGAGCTCCTTAGGTTGATAATATGGGAACAGCTCTAAGCCACTGCCTCCACAAAGAAGAAACTTAAAATCATATTATCCAATGAACTTATTACCAAGTAAGAGAAGTTCTGAGGCTGTGTGCTACACTGAAAAATACTGAATTTCTTATGCTGAGGTGTGTGCCTCATTTATATTGATTGAAAGATCAACAGATTCTTGGTTGGTTTGGTTTAATGCTCAGGGACTGCAGAGCCTTAAATGCCATTATGATTATACTGGAAGTGTTCAGTGACATCTTTTAAACAAAATACCACTGAGAAGGAACAAATCCTGCTTCTCACATTTGCTATTTTTATTTTTTTCCCCCATAATGTTGTGCTGGAATAAAAGAGTCTTTAAAAAAGCCCTTCCCAACTTCAATCCATCACAGAATCCCAGAATACCGTGCTCTGGAAGAGACATGCAATGTTCCAGAGCAATCAGGGCTCTGCAGTGTCACTCCCAGCCAGGAAAGGGTCTCGCTGCAGTTCTGTACTCTCTGGGATTCACCTCTCTCAGGCTGCCTGGGAGGGGCTGTGGTGCACAGGCCGTGCAGCTGATCCAAGAGGAGCCACCAGGGATCTCTACCCCATCCAACACCGACCTTAGGTGGGGAGCACCAGGCTCAGAGGGACCTTTCCACTGCAGGCAGGAGTTGAGGTCAATGCTCTTGGCTACCTGGGCCATTTCTGGGTTGATAAGGTTAGACCCTTGATGACCAGATGATTCTGAGATGAAATCAAACCTCTGGGTGTGATTCCCAGCTCTTCCTGCTTGGGCAAATTAATTTCAAATAGATAACAAAGCTTGGGACCTCAACTAGAAAGCTCTGTGCTCACCCCACCGGGTGCCACTGAATGTTAAGGAGGAGGTAGGAGAGGCTCTCAACTCCTCAGACATTCTCTCCACAGGGAGCACAGCTCTGGGAAGGGATCCTCAGGCTCTCCTCACACAGGCCACAGTGTGAACATGCTGCAGAGTGCAACGTCCCAGCCCACAGAGCTGCTGGGCTGAAACCAGGACTGCACTCACTGCAAGCTGGAATTGTGCACAAGTATGAGGGATGGATGATGCTTACTGCTAAGCTCTCAAATTATTGAAAAGAAATATGTTCTGAGCTGTGATATGGAGTTCAGGCAATGCCAAAGCAGCCTGCAAGGGATGTTTTCAGTAAGGGATTTTCTTCAGCAGAACACTTCATGGGAAAACAACAAAACAGCAACCAAAATAATCACACAATTCTACAGACTATCCAGATCACAGTAACTAAAATGCTTTGCCATTCAAGCCAGTAAAGTTACTCACATGCTTAAGCCTTTGGCAGGACAGAAAACCCAATTCGTAACAGCAATTTCTTTTGAAGCATTAACATCAGACATGAAAATAATGAAGCTATGCTACCAAACAGAAAATATTCCAAATGGAAAATGTAGGTGAAAAGATCTGTAGTTCGCCTTTCTTTTAGAACAACGTAGAAAAGCTCTTACATGTAGTTTTAGAATATCTAATGTTTAGCATAACTTCTTTTAGAAAAAAGGCCACTAATGCGTATCTTTGGGTTAGTGACAGAGAAGTCAGAAAAGCACATCTCCTAAATATTCTTTTAGATTAAAATATTAGAAACAAGTAGCCATTATGTAGTAAAGTAATGTGCAAACTTAACAGGAAAGCCATCAAGCCACAACTGAAAAAGCTGAAATCAGCCTCTCTACATTTTTCAAGGAAGGCATGACACTTGCTGAATGGCAAATTCTTATAAATTTGGTACTTCAGTGTTAAGAGGAATTGTTACTACGTTAACTGAATAATGGGAACAGTCCTGACAAAAAAAATAAATATGACCAGGTTTTACTTTCCATTAACCCTTCCCAGCCTGGACATGCGAGCATGCAAGTCCATGTAAAACACTGAATAGAAACTGTGTTGGAAGGTGTGTTAACAGCAGTGCATGTGTAGGGGCTTCTTTGAGGGGAAAGAAGGTGCTTTTCATGAACTGCATGCTCTGAAGCTTGCTATGGTTTTGGCACATGACATTCCTGGTGCATTTTAGTGTTCTCATCTCACACCTTTAGCACTGGTCCCTCTGGTCAGGCAGTTTTTTGAGGAGGGAGGAAGTGTTACTTGTTTTGCAGACAAGGTCTGATTTACAAAGTTATTTAAGTATTTGAAGGTGCAGATAAGCATCTGATGGACTTCAGAACCCTTTTTTCCATCCTGTCAGGCACTATCTCCACGTTAACCCTTCAAGAGACCTATGACAATGTGACCCACAAGGTAACAGTGGGTGGGTCTGATTCTATTCCCACTTGACACTGCCTGAACTGTGCTCCAGCAAAGCTCCTTCAGGTGAAGCGTGCGGCGCAAGTGGGAAGAGAAACCTTGCAGAGGGGAACACCTGAGCTGGAAACCTGCCTCTTCCGTGGTGCCACCCTGGGGACAGCTCCAGGTGAAGCTCTGGGTTCACAACGTGCCAGGCTGGGGAGGGTTAAAAGCGGAACGGAGCCCCAAGCTTTGAACTAGACAATTCTTGGAAGTGTTCTTTCGTACCTTTCTTTGTCATCTTTACTAACAGATGAGTCTCGTTTATCTACATCTCTATCTCTGTCATGAGCTGCAGCAGATGAACTGCGCTCCAGCTCTCCTGGCTTCAGCCAGGGCGGAGGGGTCGGGAACGAAGGAGGAGTTCGGTGCAGTCGGTTCCAGGGCTCGTGAGGGTTGCTAAAGCTCTGCATACTGGGGCCATCCTTGTGGCCGAACATTGAGTTGGGTGCTGAAATGGTGAAGTGGAAAACAAAAAGGTTTAAGAAAAAGGTATGCTCTAGTGAAGGTACTTACCAAAACAACTTTTACAGCACTCAGAGTTAAAATGAATACATATTATTGGGAGCTGGAAAAGGAAAGGAAATTAACAGAGATTCATTAGAGGGTCTCATTCCTAAAAATGGGCAGGCATCTGACAGCTCTTTTAATTGGAAAGGGAAATGCTGTGGATAAAATCGACAAGGGATGAAGGAGTAAGATAAAAGTGACAATGATCCTTATTCCAAATGTTTTGGAGACATCAGGAAATGACCGTTATAGGGACTATAAATAATGGAACTTGTTGCATTTGATCCTGAACCAAAATAAAATAATATGTGACCAAAATCATGCCAGATTTGAAGTATGAAGAAAGAGAGTGACTTTTAAAAGGATGACTTTCTGTGACTGGCTGAATTTAGAGAAATGTTGATGATCCTGGACTAGTAAATGCAGGTTAGTGATCTTTTCCAGGCACATGGCCTGGATTACCGGTGAGAAAGAAAAAAAAAATGTCTCCATCCACAGCTCCCTAGCTGCACACATTATTTACTTCTGAACATGCAACAAAACCATGGGAAATTTCACAAACACTCAAAGGCTCTATTTTTTTTTTTAAATTAACAATGTAATGGTAACATTCAGCACTAGGTTGAACCCAAACCATTAAGTAATTAACACATAACAATTTACTGCCAACTGGAAAAGGTTGCTTTCCAAATTCCCATCTCTTTGAGGCAGGTAATGTAAGCAACCAGTACAAGAGAGAGCAGACAGTGCCCAGAGTGCCCCTGCTGAGCTGCAGACAGGGAGGGCCATGGCCCAGGTACTCACTGACTGTGGGGTTCCCGAGCCCCCCGAAGGCGTTGCTGCCCACGGCGGTGAGGCCGCTGAACGACGCCGGCCGGTTGAAGGGCTCTGCAAACCAACACAAACAGCTGAAACCCCTGAGGCTGCCAGTTCCCATCCAGCACTCCTGCACCCCAGCTGTGCCCAGCAGGGCTGGAACAGCGTCCCCCACGCACAGCAGGGTCCCGAGGGGCTGGGACACAAAACACTGGCTTTGTTCCTGGCCACACCCATGGCATCATCTACTAAAAAACTCCTTCTTAAAGAAAATCAAGATGTTAAAATGGACGTGATACTTCATTTGAAACCTGCAAACATCTCCAGTTTTACTTCCTTTTATTTCCTTCCTCAGGAGATGTTCCTTGCTAGTCAGACTATCATTAACTCTGGCAACTGCGCTCCAAAAACCTTCAGGCCATGTCTCCTAAACCAGAGCCAGGGTATAAATAAAATATCCTGTTGCACTGATATGTCATGCTGGTCTGAGCATTCTGTGATTCCCTTGGTGTTTATTGCTAATACTACACAAAAAAAAACTAGTAGGGACTGAAAAATTCTGGAACAATTTTTTAGTTAATACATACAGGCAACAGGAAAATCATATAAACTAAATTCTCACTTTATTTTGGAGCAGTCTAACAATTTTGATGAAGTTACTTCTGATCAATAACAGCACAGAGAAAAAGAAGCCCAAAGCCAGCATTTTCCATAGGCAGCAAAGTGCAGAATGATAAACCTGCTTTATCTGTTTGCTGTACCAGTTTGATAACCCTCCTAAATCCTTCCCCGTGCAAAATAAAATGCCAATTTAAAGTCTTGGTCTTGGATGCTCCCATAAGGAGCAGATCACCTTATTAAAAAAGCAGTAAGCAAGAAAGGAAATAACAACATCTGGTAACTTGGGCAGTTCTGGTTTGAAATGTGTATTCACTAATTTTCACTAACTGACACATGAAGCCAGATCACAAGATTTTAAAGCTATGTTTCCTATTCACTTTAATGGAAAAACAGATATCTAAGTAAGAGTCAGGAAATGAAACATCTCTGTGATCCAAAGCTTTGCCCTTAAGGCATTTTTTGACTGGTTTTAAGCATAACTCAAATGAAACCCAGCCAGCCCTGTCACTCTGCTCCTCTAATGTCCAGAAGTATTTCGAAACACAGTCAGTGACACTTTTCTGTGTATTTAGAACTTCTACCTGAGTAAAGACTAAAATTAAACAGCTAAAATGTGCCATTTGTAAAGGTTAGTAAGCAGAACTCTCTGAGTGTCTCCACACAGGAAGTCTGTAGTTTCTCAGTGGTCAATGTCTGAGTTCTGTTCCCCACGAGCTGAGAGAGGACGTACCTAAGTGAGCAGCAGGGTTGAGGAAGTTGCTGTGGTGGGGTGGTGGGCCAAAAGGGGTCCCGGCTGGATGCCCCCCACCTGCCAAAACAAAGCAAAAGGGGTCAATTCCCAGCCAAGGCTCAGAGGGGGACTTGCTGTGCTCTGGGATGTCCCTTCTTTAACAGCTCAGGTGAGCTGACATTGCTGTGCCCTGCGTGGGGCTCGCAGGATCCTATGCAAAGAGCAGCTGCTTTTCCAAACAGAAATACCCAGTTAGAGGATAAGGGATGCAGGGGAATGAATGTTTCGGGTCAGAAACAAAAAGGAAATGTGTGTGAAATACACCTTATTTCCAACATCTCATCCCCATGATGCATCAGACATCTGAGGAAATGTTCCTTCATTTACTACCTGTGCAGTGTTTCAGCAGGTTGGGCTTTTTAGAAAAGCATACAGAATCATTTTTAAATATTTATCAAATAGACTACTAGGCCCTGGCGTGACTTGCAGAGAGTTCATAAGCCAAAGTATATGGGAAATTCATGGCAAGGATCAGCATTTTAATGAGCAAGGAGCAAGAAGGAGATTTCACTTGCAGTACTCACTGGCTGTGGAGAAGAGAGTTGAGGGCCGAGCCAGGTCATGGGGGTGGTGGATGGCTCCAAAAAGGCTGGGGCCTGGTGGCCTGCTCAGAAATTCTGGTTTCAGGCCGAAGTCCAGCTTGTGTGGATCAGACTGCATCTGTTTCTGAAATGGAAAACAGGACTTGGAAAAGACTGTCTGAAAAGGTAACAGCAAAAGTCACTTTGAGAATGATGTGGGTAGAGCAGCTCATTCATACTGATGTTTTAACAAGAATATTGGTTTTTGGGACCCCGAGCACAGGTGCACAGCTGTTTTCCTGGAAGGGAGATGTAAGGTAAAGAGGGAAAAGCTCAGGCTCCTGCATATTTCCTTCTAATTTCACCAGTGTTTTCACATATGCTCACACCCACCCCTCCAGGGTGCTCAGCACAGAGCTGCCTTCAACAACAAACACAGAACTCTGAAGAGGCCTCAGACACTTGCTGAGCTGTAAGGACAGGTCTGTGCCACAATAAGAAATGGGAATGTCAGCTTGGCCCTGGTCCCAGGTGGGCAGGGGTGTTGAAAGACCAGACACGGACACCAGAACCACTCATTTTCAAGGGAAAGCTGCCACCCAGAAATGCTGGATGCAGAGCATCTTCCAGTGCCCCTCAGCCTGCAACGAGGGGCTGAAAGGAACCAGGGTGCAGAGCAGGAGTGGTTGAGTCCCACTCTGACAGCTCCCACTCCACACTGAGAGTGCTGCATGTCTTTATTTACCTGTGTTAGAGTCAGCAGCCTCCCTTTTGTGAGGGGAATTTGCTGAGGCAGCTGCATTGTGAGTGATAAGGGGATGAAGGATGTGCTCTTCTTTGTGCCACATCCTCGTTTCAGTGGTGCCTACTTCAGTAGTTTTACAGAATGAAGGAAGAAAACCAAATTCCCAATTACCTGTGCTGCCAGAACTCCCTAAATGCAGATTGCTGATTAATTGTGCAGGGCAGCTGAAAGGATTTATAAATGGGTAACATGGAACCAGATCTTAACAGTAGTTCTGGAGCAGGCTATGCTTTATAAATCAGTATTTAATACTGTGCCAGCCCCGAGTACAGACTATTACAATGATATAAATATGCATATTAAAAAGTTATGATCAAATTAATGTGCATGCCTTGTAGCTGTTTTTCAAGTGCTAGAATCATGTCTGTGTAGTCATGAGAACAAAAAAAAAGAAAAAATAAGGAAAACAAGAAATAAAAAAGGGAAACAAAGGCATTATATGTGTCTGGAGATAATGGCCTGCAAGAATACTGAAATTGCAAAGGTGGCCAAGTCAAGGTCAAGTCTTTTAAGGAAGTAACACTGAAGTGTTTTAATAGTTAAAAGGAGTTCAGAAAATACAAATGCCTCAGTTGAAGCCTGTGTGCCAGATTTTTATGCCGTGAACTCTTTTTATTCTTTTTTAACAACCAAGTTATAAACCCCTGACAGGCATTACTGAGAATAGCAAAAGCAGGCTGAAGCTTTAATTGCAGCCATATGAATGGTGCTGCTCTAAATAACGAACAAATCCCCTGTCTGAAGAGGAACAGGAATACCAGGGATGTGTTAAAAGATTTCTGAATGTGTTGGTTTACCTTAAAATAGTACCAGGGAAATGGTCAGATTTCTTTTCTCCCCAGCTGCTGTTCAGGTGAGCAGCCCCTGGATGCCAATCCTTCCTAATGTATTTCCAGAAAATGTGTAACACCTGAGCGTGGTGCCCACAAAAATCAATGTAAATGCCTGCACTGCTCTTAGATCAGGCTGTAAGGCCTTTCCTAAAGGAGAGAGGCCCAATTATGGAGCATAAATCTTCTCCTGAGCAGTGGGCAGTGTAAGGAGGGTGTAAATGTGCTCTGTGCCCTGAGCTGCTGTGCAGCCCTGTTGAATCCCCGGGGTGTGCAGAGGTTACCCAGGTCTCACTGCAGAGGCACAGGCAGCCAAACAGCATGCACAGCTGCATGCAATTTTTCCTGAGGTCACGAATGTTGTGTTTTGATGCCTGCTCCTTCAGTGCCTGCTGCTGCCCTCTGCAAGCAATTACCAGGCCAGGTCGTTACTGGCAGCAGTCCTGTGGCACCTCATGCAAACTGCAAATCAACCCATTTGATTCCCTGCTCTGTGGTCAGGCAGCACCTTCAGCTTGTGCAGAAGAAAAGGCACCTTCACAACCATGGGAGTGAGTGTAAGGAAAAGGAGAAGTTGTCCTGGGTGAGCCTGCAGGCAGAGATTCACCCTTTGTGGTCACATGAGGAGGGGGACACGGTTCCTGTGTACCCGGGGACAGCCCAAGTCTCCTCAATGACCAAACACACTTCTTAATTATTCTTGAAAATATCATCATGCACAGCCTCAAAAACTCAAGCAACATCCTTTCATGTGCTTCTGGGCTTTATTCTTGGTTTTTTTTTTAACACGCAAGGTAGAAAATTATGAGGTAAAAGAAATGGCTGCATGAAAATGGCATTTACTGTGAGTTATAAATATACTTGTTTGACCTCTCTCTGAATATCAAATTGAGGAAGATTCAAAGGACATAGATAGCATGGGAATAATAATTTCATTTCAAGAAAATACCTTTTCAATAAAATAAAAAAAAAGGACATATAACTCTCTAGGTCTATAATCTTGTCTTTTTTGATAATGGGAAGATGAATGAAGATCACTAGCAGGGGAAACATAAGGAAGCAGAGAAGAGAGATATGTCTACTGCAGCAAATTAATCTGTCAACCTTGTTTAAAAGGGTTATTTTTAAACTCTGTTAGCTGCAGGTTTTCATAGCTGTTCAACATCTTCATATTCTTATAGCACTACCTTACACAATTCAAGTGCACACACAAACTGCAAAGTGCTAAGGATTCCCTGGTAATTTTAGTTTCTAACATAAACTATTGATTCCTGAAGTATAAGCAGTGAAGAACAGCAACCATTCCTGACTTACTGAAAAACTTTAGGAGCAACACAAGATCTTTGAGCAATGAGTATAGTGAAAATACCATAAAGGGGAAGAAACTTTCCCAGAGTCCATGTGCAGTGGAAATTCAGTAAGAATGGAAAACTGCCCGTGGCCTTCACCCTTAAAGTCTCAGACCTTGAAAAATAATTAAGACAGGACTTCCATCCCCTAACCTTCAGTGCACTGAGGCAGTGTCTGATAACACAACATCCCCTGAGAGGCTGTGCCTGCCTGGGCAGCCCGGACACCTCCAGGTGCCACCCTCCAGCCTGAGGGGCTGTGAAGGAAGGCTGAGGGGAGCCTGGGCAGCCACACTGGGTAAAGCATCCTAGAGAAATCTTCCTGTGCCTCTCCTGCCCCTGAACATTAATAAGAGGAAGTGGATACACATGCCTAATGTCTCCAGAAAAAAATCCCACTTGATACATTTGTGTCCTTAGCCATAAATAAATAAATAAAAGCCACCTTGTAGTTCACCTCCAATTCACCCCTCCTAGCTCCAAAGCTGTAGCTATTACCCAGGATCTGCTGTCCTGGCTCCAGCACATCCCAGATACTCTGCTGGGACTCTGCCTGTAGCTTTTCATCCTTATACCAACCCTCAGACACGAGGCTTCTGCTCAGTGCTGTGTGTGTCACTTTACCAAGGCACTGGCCATGGCCCATCAGTGCCCAGGGGAGAGCCACCCCCTCCTCTCTGAGCTCTGCTCTGTGCCCTCCACCCCCAGTCCAGGCTGCCCAGGCACTGACCTTGACTTTCTGTTGGTGATGGTAGATCTGCCAGGCGATGTGAACGTGCATAGCACACCACTTGCCAGGTTTCTGGAAAAACAAGGCATGAATCAGTAACTTTCATTAACCTGTGATGCTTTATTCTATTTCTAGAAGAAAACAGACCCTGAGCCCTGTCTGGTTTGGCCTGGGGGATCCCCACGCCAAGACAACTGAAAGCAAAACTCCATCCTCCTGGCAAACCAGGGAGGGAAAGACTTGTCCCTTGCTAGGGAATTTATCTGGCTATCCATGAATGCTCCACTTGGACACACTCCTGTAATCCTCTGATGCCACTGGCTGAGAGTGCAGCTTGTGCTGCTGAAAGCTGTGAAGCTGTGTCCCAGTCAGCAGCTGCCCTGCACAGCTGGACTGTTCACAGCTGCACACTCAGGTCATTTCCACAAATGCTAGGATTGGCATTTCCACCAAAAGATAAAAATGGAAGTTGTTTAAAAGGTCACTCTGGTTTTCAAGATTCATCTGATTCCCTCATGTAATTGCTGGTCTGTCCCTCCAAGACTCCAGCTCATAAATGTACTGAAAACGATGGAGGTCACTCAATTCACTCTGTTTGGGGGGGTCTTTGCATCCTCCCTGTCCCCCCGAGTCACCAGGAGGACAGAGGGAGCCAAGAACCAGAGTGCTTGTTAGGCCTCCTGTTGAGTTTGTTCTCCATTTCCAGAACAGCTGGAAACTGTCTGAAAAAGACTCATTTGAGAGATACTTTCTCCAATTTTGTTACTCAGGGGTCTGTAGTTACCTACACAAGTAATGACTCCTGCAGATTTAAAAATTATCACAGGAATTCAAGAGTCTGCTTAAGCTACTTGTGAATTGAATGTTTCACAAACTATGACACATGGTCTGCCTTCTATTTCTAGCTGTGTATCAACCAATAATTAAATCATAAAAAAAATAAACTCTGTCTCACAGACATGCTACCCTAAACGCAAGCCTTTTGCTAATTTGCAAAAACTGGCTGTGCTAGTGATTCAGTAAGTTCACTAAATCAAAATCTAGACCTTTTTTTTGAATATGCTGAAAAATTAACAAAAACTCCTTTTGGATGAGTGATGGACTGGATTGTTTTTAAAATATTTTGTATTTGAAGTGGATTGTCTGTCTACAGTGGACAGTGAGATACCTAGGCTGGATGTACCACACTGAATAACACTGAAAACACACAGTAAAATAATAAAGCAAACTCCTTCAGAGTGCAGTGAAATAATAGGGAATAACTTCCAGGATCTCTAGGATCTGCCTTAGGAAACCAAGATGGAAGGATCATCAGTATTTAACCTCAAGTATTCACGTGAGGGATTGCGTGAGAAGAGCAAAACTTCCAGCTGTGAAACTCTGCCTTGTCCTTGAGTGACCAGGAGTGGCAGGAGTGCCCACGCTGTCCCCAAAAGCAGGGCAGAACTGCCCAGGTGACACTTGGCAGCTCTCATTTGGAATTATTCTGTGCTGCAGCCTGGTGGGACTGAGCCGAGCTTGACAAACGGGAGCACAGGAAGATTTCTTACCCTCAACATGGGCCTGAACGGATCTGTCAACTGTGAAGAAGAAATGACAGCTTGGTTACACGCCTGTCACTCAAACAATTGCTCTAATTAACAAGTCTGTATTGCTTCATTAAGAGACAAAATTAAAATGTTAGAATTTTACTTTCAAATGAAGCCCTTTTGGATAATAATTAGTCCTGAGCCTCCATCTCCGTGCTGTCCCCTCCCCCTGGCTGTGGCACCTGAGTGGTGACGAGCAGCTCCACCAGGCTCACACAGAGCTCTGGCCCCTGGCAGCAGCAGCAATTTGTTGATTTAATGCTGCAGAAATGGCTGGTTAACTGCACTGATGGAGGCACAGATCTCTCCTTTGGGCAAACTCCTGCTCTCATCTTTCAGAACTCCTCAGCTCATGGCAAGGCTGGATAATGGGCAGGGCTCGCTCCCACGGAGGGGCTGGGATGGCTGGAATGGGCTGTCAGCCATGCCCTGCACACCAGCAGTGTGTCCACCCACCAGCCAAGGTCATGGCCTTGTGCCTCACTGCTGCCCGAGCTCTTCTCTGGCATAAATAGGCTTTGCCTTAATTATTTTCACACTGAAACAGATGTTGGTAAACAGGGCCCATATAAAACCCCAATTTTCTTATTTTTATTTTTGATGTGGCCTGTTGGGGTTTTTTTTGGAGTAGATTATTTTCTTATTCCCCTTTTTTTGCTCATATTTCATCAATAACTGCTGGGAAATAATTCTATTTATTGGGTACTGCTCATTTGTTTTGGATTTTCTGTTTTGAAATGCAATACTAAAGGAGATTTATAGGTGCAGAAGGTACTTAGCAGACGCAGTGATGGCACAATGCATCATCTTGAAATAATCGAAACTCACTCCCAGTTGAAAGGGAACATAAAGCCAAATGACTTCCTGATGGGAGGCTCTGGTTATCTCTGCACTTAGATAAACAAACAGAAATGTGGTTCCTTTTGGTGTAAAGCTCAACCTCAGCTCCACTGCTGAGCAACCCAAGGTACTGGAACCTGGCCCAACGCAAAGACAGCAGCTCTGCAAGTTCAGCTGTGCCACAAATCAGAATTTTAGGGAGAGCTCCTCAGTGCTTTTGTCTGAGAGCTCTGCTGAAAATATTTGAGTGTGAAATTCCTCGTGGAAATAATGGCCACGAATTCAAACACACCAACAACCCTTGGGCAGAGGCACAAAGTGCTGAGGCAATAAATGCTGTTCACATCTGCTAGAACTCAGAAATCCAGAGGCACCAAGTGATCAATAAAGTGCATCCGTATTTCACTGGGGCAATCAATGCTACAGTAACGCAGGGAATAGCTGTCATTACCCACATTAAAAACAATTACAGAGTACAAACACAAATCTTGGGGAGGTTTGTACATCTTCTGCATTGAATTGGACTTTTATGCCTTTACCCCTAGGCCTGGGGGGAGAGAGCTGCCAGCAAGGACAGAGCTCTGCCATTGCACAGGGCCTGTTTTAGATGTTCCCACAGAACTTCTGCAGCCCTCTCTGATGAAACAGCTCAGACAGCTTTGGGTTTAGGGTGTTAATTTGGACATACTGAATATGGCAGCTCTAGCATTCAAGGTTTTCAGGAGGAACAGATTTACTTGAAAAAAGAAAACAATTTTTACAGACCCGTGGATCCTTCTGTAGAAGGGTGTGTGGGACCGTTCCAGGTCTGGCTGCAACATCAATAGGATTGGAAGTCTGGAAATTCCACAAGGAGAGACAACATTAATGAGCTGCACAACAGTAACAATGCCTACAAGCAACAGAATGTGCAAAATAATAGTTATAATTACATTGCCTAAGCAATGGAGATAAACTTTATATAAAGGAAAGGAGAACCATTATAATCCACTCAGTAATATGAGTATTATCATCTCCATATCCACACTCTGACTGTCCACCAACTTCCCATTACTTTAATTAAAACCACTGAGGGAACAGTGACTGTTTAAACTGGAAAATCTTCTAATGTGAAAAACCTGATTAGGAACACATTTGTGACACAGCATCAAAAGCAGCATTTGGAAGCCCCAGCCTCAGCACACAGAGCATCACTGCACAAGGACCTCAACTCCATCCACAGGGACTGCCACAATATGGATATCAGGAAAACATCCAGTTGGAAAAAATTAAAGCCCCTCCCATTACTTGAATGTAAATAGTCAGTTAATAAAATGCAGTTTCGTGGGGGAAAAAAACCCCAAACAAAAAAACCCAACCCAACCCAACCCCCCTACATTTAGATAGAGCTTGTTCCTATGTCAAAATGAAGAAAATAGAAATCAGCTCCAGCATAACTGACAATTAAATAAGAGAGTTGTTAACAGTCTGATTACCATACAGACGAAGAATCCCACTAATGAACTGCAATTTACATATTCAGTCATTAGACTAGATGGGCCAATTTAAGGAAGAAGGTGTCTCCTCTACAGAAATTCCACTCCTGATTTGTCTTTAGCTGCAAAGACTACAGACTGACTTCCTCCCACTGATAACTAAAGAGTGACTCCATAAAAACAAAAGAGAAAAGCCCTGAGCTTGCCACATTTCTCTCCCCCAGCTAACAGCCATGAGGAGAGCCAAAACAGTGTTCTGCACTGGGCTGGAGCTGGGAGGTAATTATGGAAATGAGTAAACAATAATGAGCACCATTTCTTAAAATCCTGATTATTACATGGCCTTTCATTAATGCACACTATCTCAGAACTAATTATATTCCTTCTAAAGTTAACTATGCCTTTATATAATAATTTTTTTAAAAAAGTTTGTAGATGTATCTGAACCTAATGAGAAATAACTTCTCTTTGTGGCAAATTTGGAAAAAGACAATTGTCCCCTGTGGAATGAAGCTGTAAGTCAGAGCCCAGCTGCTCCAGGATGTGAACCCCATGCTAACCCCTGGGCTGGGGTGCACCCCAGGGTGTATCTGAGCAGTACCAGGTGATTCCTGTCTTACCTTGGGTTGGAAAGCTCCTTGCAGCGAGCCAAAGGGGCCGGTGGGAGGGATCATGGGAGGAATACCTGATACAGCTGGAGGATAGGAGTGAAACAGCTGCAACAGAAAGAGAAGAACATCAACACTGGGTCACCACAGCACAGGCAGCTGAGGAGGACACAGAGAGCATTCCTGCAGAGGAGTAGGAAAATGTTACATGGAGAAAACTGAGAAGCATTGAAGTGATTTCATTGCAAGAATGTTAGTTAAAGCAGTCGATGGGATGTTCACAGATGTCATGAGGTTTAGAGCTTAAAAGCAGTTCCAAAATCAGACAGCCAGCAACCTGTACCTGCCTCGGGCCAGCAGAGCGTAAGGGAGACGTTTTCTCCTCAATTATTAATTTTTAAATTGGAGAGAGGTTTTAAATGGTTTCAGTCTGTGACTCGTTTCAAGAGAAAAGGCAGAATCCTGAGCTGAATGAGACTCAGAAATCTCCTGTTTAAGTGGAAAAAACCCTTACGAGTTATAGGATATTGTATCATTAAAACTCCATTAGTAGGTTGGGATTTTAATGGTATCTGTAGGAAATGAGGAAAATATGCACAATTCTTAGTTCATTAGCCTGTCTGAGAGGATATCCTGCCACATCTAATATTAGCAGACAGACAATCCGATTTGTTAAAGGTTAGTATTTAAACAAAATGTTAAGGCAGAACCTCCCAGAAATGTATGGGAGTTTTTTTATAGAGACACTGCTCAGCACAAAAACTGCCCATCTCCACTGACCTCCCTGACCCCAGTGCTCTGTCCTAAGAGAATTTGGGAAAAACTAGAGGCTGCTCTGTGCTAATGCAGACAAACACAAGGGAAACAAGCAGGTAAATTAAACAAATAAATTGTTCCCTGGGAGGGTGGGCAGGCCCTGGCACAGGGTGCCCAGAGCAGCTGGGGCTGCCCCTGGATCCCTGGCAGTGCCCAAGGCCAGGCTGGACACTGGGGCTTGGAGCAGCCTGGGACAGTGGAAAGTGTCCCTGCCCATGGCAGGGGTGGAAGAGATGGTTTTTAACATCCCTTCCAGCCCAGCCCATTCTGTGACTCCATGATAAACCATCACATCCCCATCTGCCCTTCTCTCTGTGCTCTGCCATGAACCTTTGGCTCTTGCTGTGACAGAAAATTCCCAATTCCATGAAAATGCTCCTATCACACATGAAATGGCTTCCTGGCAGGAGTCAGGGATTCAAAGCATCACACTCTAAACCCATCCTCAGCGTGAAACCTCTGAATCTCAGACGGGATGGATCTGGGAGGAGATGGATCTTGGGAGAGATGGCTCTAGGAGGGGATGGATCTAGGGAGAGATGGCTCTAGGAGGGGATGGATCTAGGGAGAGATGGATCTAGGAAGGGATGGATCTAGGAGGGGATGGATCTAGGAGGGGATGGATCTAGGGAGAGATGGATCTTGGGAGAGATGGATCTAGGAAGGGATGGATCTAGGAGGGGATGGATCTAGGGAGAGATGGATCTAGGAGGGGATGGATCTAGAAGGGATGGATCTAAGACAGGATGGTTGCCAGCTCCACTGGAATTGCCACTCAAAAACCTAACAGGGTTCTCTGGCTGAGACCAATTCCCCTCTGACCACGGCTGAGCAAAGTCAAGCTACTGTGTGCTACTTTTAAGATCAAAATAAATGAGTTAATGGCCAATTGAACAGAAGCAGGACTGGGCAAAGTCAAAGACTGGACATGAGGGGTGATAAAACACTGAGCAAATCCCATCCCAGAGTAAATCAGTACCACAAAGTTGTGATGGATTTGGATAAGCCAGGCATACACGTGTGCTTTTCTTCATCATTTTTTCTTCCACTAGCTTATCTTGCAAGGTCATTTATCCATATTTTATTTACTCAAAGCTGAGAAAACATTGCAGAGGTATCAGAAGATTTTCTCAGTTTAAAAGCCAGATATTGAGCCTCTGTTCCTGTTGCTGCTGTTGCTTTTAATTCTATTTAATTTGGACCTGCTCCATCCAATGGTGCAGAAAACATTTTGAGATTAGTTGATACTGAACTGTAGGCATTTGAGAAACCATTAAGAGACATTTGTCGTCATTTACAATAACTTTTAATGAGTAAAATGTGCTTTAAATTCTCCAGTGTCTTCTGTCTTTAATTCTCTGTGTAATGGACTAATTCTAAGTGATGGGAAAAGATGTAACACTTTGTATTCTATTGGCTATGACTAATAATAAGGAATTCTTTCCTCAGTTTTATAACAAGTGGTAAGTTAATTAAATGTGACCTTTCCTCAAGGTCAGAATTATTAATAAAATATAAATAGTTTATCTCCATGATTAATTAGTATCAGTAAAATTCGTCCAGCTTTCAGAATCCACCTTTCATAGTCAAATGCCTCCTTCTTCCCAAGTATTTTTCCTTTTGAGCAGCAGTTTTCCCTTCCAGCTTTCCCTGGGGAAACATGCAGTGACCACAGCTTCCCTTGGCCAGGTGTATGTGATGCTAAACTAGACCTGGCAGCAGCTGCAGGTAAAAGTAAAGCCTCACTGTGCTAAAAGAGAGGTAACACTGATTTAAAACTCAACATTAGCTTCTGTGTGAGCAGCACTCCCTGTCCCAAAGTAGATGGATTTTGAGTTTCCAACAGACCCTGTTCTCCCACAAAGTTCACCTACACTCACTGCCAACTTTGAGGTATCTGAGTTCCAGGTGTGGATCCAGAGTGGAAGCTGCTGACCCTAGGAACAGCTCGGTGGAAGTGCCACATTCTGACAGTATTTGTATTTCTCCTGCCCTGTGGGTGTGCCCCCAGCCCAGTTAAAGGGCAGCTCCCACTCCCTGTGCCCCGATGAGTCCCAGGGCTGGGAGCAGGGGACACCTGGCTGGCCTGGCCTCACTGGGGTCACAGACAGTCTGTTACCCAGTGCAGACACCACGGGCATCCCCTGGGAGCAGCTGCTCAGTGTCCCACAGTGAGCATGGGGCAGCCCCTTCCCGAGGACAAACCCTTCCCTAGGGAAGGCAGGAGGGACCAGATCCATGCCTTGGCCCCAGCAGGGCTCCCTGGCTGAGGGAGCACAGCATGGAGCTCTCCTGCCCTTAAAGGGGGTGAGGCCATGACCTTTGCAATCCACGTCGTTCCCTGATTTCCGAGACAATTTGACTGAATTTGAACAGCAGATACAGCTGGAGACTTCTGCAATGCTTCCTATCCTACACTGCCAACTTCTGTGCTTGATTTGTCTAAAATCCATGTATTATCTCCCAATTCTGTGTTCCTGCTGGGATCCACAGGCCACACTGATGACAATCTTACCTCCTGAACCCATGTGAAGCTCAGCAAACCAGAGTGCAATTTACCACTGGTGCAGGTGAGCAGCAGTGCCCTTTGCAGTGAAGTTGGAATGTTTGCCCAGTGCTCCTGGAGCTCTGAGCCTGCAAACACTGAGTCCCAGCTACTCAAATGAAGTGCCAGACATGGACAGCACTGTTCAGGGCCAGGACAGGCTGTGAGCAGGGGTTGTGTTTAATCCAGACATCATTGTCTTAACCAGTATTTTTTGCCCAGTTCCACTTCTAAGCAAAACCAACACATAAAGCCAAATGTTCTGCAGATTTCTGAGTGCTGATGCAGTACTCCTTCTCTCATCAAAATATTGCTCTTGGATTAAGAAACTCTTGCCAGACACCTGCCTCTGCCAATAGGACGAAGAAAATACAACCCAGAGTTCAGCAGCAAATCAATCAGTGGATTCAAACCCTTAGGAGTAGAAGCTTTAAATTTAACTGGAATTTTAAAAATCAGTTCATCTCAATAAGTAACATTTTTGGTAGCTTAGGTAACCTTATCTAGTGCATAGCTGGATTCATGTTGCTGTCATCACACAGAGCTTTCAAAACATAACAAGCCCAGTGGATCAGATGAGCCTTTGAAATCTGAATAAAACAGGTTTTCAGATTTTATCAAACAAAACATGATAGATTGGGAAAACTATTAGATTATCTATCCCTGAAGGATTTGTCTGATAGTTTGTCAGTTCATTTCAAGTTCCTTAGCAAAAACATCAGCCCAAGGGTTTGTGGCACAACTGAAACACCGTGATGGAATCACTGCTCTCTCCTGCTTCATGGAACAGTCAGCTCTTCTGTCTCATCTTTTCACATCAAACCTGGCTCCAAATGGTGTGTGAGCAAGAGATCTTTTGATTGGAAAAGCTGATACTGCATCTTTATCAGAAACAAGCACCACGAATGCAAGCCTTCAAAAGCCAAAGCAACCAAGGACGATAATGGTAAATCCTGGAGTGATGATTAGGGAGAGATTTGACACTGTGCCATTGACTGAGTGGTGATCCCAACCCACCACAGAAAAGCAGTGAAGTCAGTTGGAAACAGCAATAAAACTCACACTGTGACGGTAGAAGGGGTCAACTTTTGTAGGATATTTGTCAAACTGCAAAGGGATCAAAGCACAAACTAGTTACTTTATATTTCCTTGCTTTACTTCTGTTGGCAAAATAGAAGACAACTTCTCTATTACTCGGCAACCAACAGAGAGGAAAAAATTTGCAGAAAATTAGTTTCCAATGAAACTGTTTGGGATTTTTTCTTTCTTCAAAGTAAATCAAGATCTTTTCGGGACAGGACAAAGGAGGAGGCCCCAGAGTGAACACTCCAAGCCGGACTGGCCAGAGCCTTGTCCCTCACTCCTGTGCTGCCACCTGAACCTCACATTGTGACAGAGGGACAGCCCTGCCTCTCCTGCCCGGACAGCCCTGCCTCTCCTGCCCAGACACCCCTGGGCAGCACAGGAGCCCTTCCCCACAACCTGGCAAATTCTCCACAATACTTTTGTAATAAAGAATAGAGTTGTGCTCTACTTATCCTCACATTTCTGCCTGGGGTACGCACCATGGGCGGTGCTGGCGTCGGCATGATGGCAGTGGGAGGGATGGCGTGGGGGAAGGGCGTGAAGGTGTGCTGGTGGGTGTGTTGGTGTGTGTGCTGGTGCTGGTGCTGGTGCTGGTGGAACTCTGTCCTCAGGTAGGGCGGCGGGCCCAGCGAGGCGCCACGGTCGGCGCTCTGCGAGGCCAGGAACCGCGTGTTCAGCTCCTGGCGCAGGAGGTCTTGTTCTGAAACACAGAACCACAGAGTCACAGCATTAACGGGCTTGGGAGAGACCTTGGAGATCATCGAGGCCAACCTAGGACCCAACACCACCTTGTCACCCAGACCGTGGCACTGAGTGCCACATCCAGTCCTTTTATAACACCTCCAGGACAGTGACTCCACCACCTCCCTAGGCAGCCCATTTAAATTCCCCATCATTCTTTCTGTGGAGAACTTTTTTCTAAGGTCCAGCCTAAACTTCCTGTGGTGCAGCTTAAGGCTGGGTCCTCTCATCCTGTCACTGTTCCCTGGGAGCAGAGCCTGACCCCACCTGGCTGCACCCTCCTGCCAGGGAGTTGGAGAGTGATGAGGTCTCCCCTGAGCCTCCTCCTCTCCAGGATTAACAACCCCAGCTCCCTCACAGGACTCGTGTCCCAGAATCTTCACCAGCCTTGCTGCCCTTCTCTGGGCATGCTTCAGCCCCCCAATGTCCTTCCTAAATTGGGGGGCCCAGAACTGGACACAGCACTCCAGGTGTGGCCTCACCAGTGCTGAGTACAGGGGAAAACAAACAATAAAAATCCTTCTCCAAGCTCTGGGGCTTTTCCAGGCCTTGTGCCACTTCCTTTGCTGTCTGTGGCAGCAACACTATATTTAAAACTTCCTGGTGATAAATCATGACACAGTACAGGGTATGAAAGCTCCCTCAGGTCTTCCCTCAGATCCCAAAGGCCCAAGGCATTACAAAGTCTGCATTTCCCCTTTCATCAAGCCTGTTTTCACATTCCTCTGAGCATTTATGGACATGGACACAGTCCTAAATAGGTGAGGGTGGACGAGCAAGCTGGAGTGAGCAAACAAGTGGCTGCTGCTCACACAAGCACCCTGGTGCATGGACACAAAATGATGATACACAAATGCTCCATTTTCTTCCCCTCAGTGACCTGGGCAGGCCCTGGCACAGGGTGCCCAGAGCAGCTGGGGCTGCCCCTGGATCCCTGGCAGTGCCCAAGGCCAGGCTGGACAGGGCTTGGAGCAGCCTGGGACAGTGGAAGGTGTCCCTGCCCATGGCAAGGGTGGCACTGGATGGGATTTAAGGTCCCCCCAAGCCAAACCTTCTGAATACACCTGAGCTCAGCACTGCTGTGAGCTCAGCCAGCACAGACGCTCCCTGCAGCCAGGAAAGCTCTGCTGGGCACAGACCACAACTGCATGAAGACCTTTGCTGTGGGGGTCACAGATTCTGTGTGGGCACTTGGTGAACTCAGCTGTGCTTTTACTGTGGGGTGAACAAAACAAACCTGGGAAAACCACAGCCTTCCAAAAGCAGTCACCCCAGGGCAGAGGGACAGTCCCTGGCTACATCTAGGCGTTTGTCTGGCTTTGCTGTCACTTTGTTCAGCAGTGAGTACAGCCTCTCCCCAGCAGCAGCCCTCAGCAGGAGGCCCAAACCCCAGTTACTGTGACCAAAGCCCGAGTTTCGGGTCCCGCAGCGCGCGGCCGTGCCGGGAGCCCCGCGGCTCTTACCTGAGTAAGTGCTGCCAGCTGGGTGTCCTGGAACCTGCAGCGTCCCTGACGTCAGCGGGGGTGGCGGGGGCAGAGCCGTGGGAGGGGCAAACATATTGGGGTGGTGTGGGTGTGCGGGGGGCTGCAGGGCGGGCGGGAAGCTGTGCAGGGGGCTGTGGCTGGCCAGGGACAGCGGGAACGGCGACGCCGACGGGTGGTGCGAGATGTGCGGGGGGGGCGCCTGAGTCTTGGCGGGGGTGCTGCTCCTGCTGCTGCTGTTAACGAGAGGAGAAAGCCATCAGGGCTTGCAGGGAGAGAGAAAAGCCCCAGCACACACACGAACACAACCTCAGCAGCCCCTCACATGGAACACAGCACGGGTGTAACTCGTGTTACAAATCCCAGGTACCATTTCCAGTCCTAGCACTGGGATACCCCTTTCTCCAACACCTGCTGCACCTGCTCTGTTATCTTCTCCTTCCCGTGGTCCCCGCGCACCTGAGCCATGTTCTCCCTCGCTGCAAGAGGTTGGTATTGTCCCACAGCAGCACAGGGGTGACAGACAAAGGACTAATCAGCCCTGTGCATTCATGACTTAATTATCAGGTCCTTTCTACATGACTGCTCCTGGTTCATGTTTTCAGGCAAATGAAGCTCAAAATCACTGCATTAATAATTTTTTTTGTCCTATGAATTACTAAGATGAAAGACTGCAGAAAATGTGAAATGAAGTTGAGAAGGCAACAACAGATTTGTGCTTATTGTACAGGTAATGCCCCTCTCTACCCCCACAATAAAATGAGGTAAGACGAGTCAAGAAAAAGAAGTATTTGTGATTACGCCGGCTGCAATTTTTCAGGTTTCATTTCCTACTAATGAATATTTAAAATACATTCATGGAAGGCTTAATTCTCCTTGTCTTTATTTCAAGTAATGACATGCTTCTATTGCAGTGACTTTTAAAGACAAGCAATACCAGCTTGGTAAAAAATGAATCCAGGTCTTAAACACCTCCCAGTCTTTAGTCAAACCATGAAGCAACCACAGCACTGCTTCCCCAGGTCTTGAAGGTCACATCTGCCTGCTGGGAGCTTGGATTTGGAGAACTGCAACCCAGCTTAGAGTAGAGGAAACCTGAGATCCCTGACTCAGAGGGACAACCTGGGTTCCTGTGCATATGGTGCTTAATCTCACTGCTCATCTTTGTTATCCACAAACAAAAGGTGAGGCCGATCTCACCGTGGCCAGGTGAGAGAAAAACACTGAGGCCTGCAAGGTGTCAGCAGTGCAGGAAAACATGGAGCTGTGAAGTGCATGGTGTGTGACTGCTGGTGCTGGGTTAGCAGCTGGACCTTGATCGAGGGGCTCCTGGGCTCCTTGCCCTGGGGCATGGTGGTGCTTGGAGGAATCAGGTATTTACAGGGATGGGAAGGCAACACTGCCAGCCTTCAGCGAGCAGCCCAGCCTGCAGGAACTGGGCTTTTCTTCCCCTGATCTATACTGTGTAAAATTCCCTCAAAAAACCCAAGTACGGCAGGGAAAAAAAAGCCAAAGCAAATGAACTTAAAATACCCAGAGTTTATGGGATCACCAGGTCACAGAGAGTAATCCTGGCTCATCTCAGGGGAGGAGCCGAGGTTAAATGCACCAAGTGCCCTTTATTTCCCAGGGATGGGATGGGCCGTGCTGTCACTTCTTTATCCAGTTCCCCTCAGGGCTCAGTCCAGCATCCCACACCCCTCTCTGTGCACCTACCTTAAGCTGTTGAGGCTCAAGCTGCTGCTGTTGTAGGCGGAGAGCGGCTGCGAGAGGCTCTGGGGATGGGGCTGCACCGCGGGCAGGGCCGGGTGTGCCGGGGGCAGCGGCGACTGCGGCCGCGGCGGGTGCTGGCCG
>VZSE01010355.1:93270-138065 GCA_013398275.1 Promerops cafer
GGGGCCGGAGCCTCCGGGCGTGGGGCGAGCGCGGGGCTGGGGCAGCGGCCCTCGGGCGGAGGCTCCAGCGGCGGCGGCGCCACCTGAGGATGGGGGTCTTTAGGCACCACAGGCTCAAGTATTGGGTCTTTGCTGCTGTCCTGGCTCTTCTCTTGGCTCCTTTCTAGTCCTGATATTTTGGGGACAGCTGGGCCCCTAGCACCAGGGTCATCATTGTCAGCAAGTGCACCAACTCCCACCTCTTTATCTGCAACAACAACAACAGAGAGAGAAAATGGTTAGACGTGACACAGACAGGCCAACCCAAAGCCACTGCTGGGCCACTCACACTCCAGGCAGTTCCATTTTGTTTCCATCAAGAACCATCCAGGCGAATGTAAAACTGAATCAAATCCACCTGCCCCGGTAACTCTCCTCAAAATAAAACACGTGGCAGAGAAGACAGACCCTGTTTAGTACTCCTGTTCTCCATCGTTGTTACTCATCACCACTCCCTCAGCGAGGGAGCAAACTGAGGGAACTGATCACTGAGGGAGCCAACAGCACGTGAGCTCTGTGCTTCTCACAAAATGGTTAAGGTTGCAAAAGATCTTTAAGACCACCAAGTTCAATCCCTCACCATGTTCACCACTAAATCATGTCCTCAAGTACCGCATCCACACATTTTTTGAACGCTTCCAGGGTTGTTGACTTCACCACTGCCCTGGGCAGCTGTGCCAGGGACTGAAAATTCCTGATGGTGTCCACCCTGCCCTGCCCTGGCCCAGCCTGAGGCCGTTCCCTCTGCTCCTGTCCCTGTTCCCTGGAGCAGAGCCCGACCCCCCCGGCTGTCCCCTCCTGGCAGGGAGTTGTGCAGAGCCACAAGGGCCCCCCTGAGCCTCCTTTTCTCCAGGCTGAGCCCCTTCCCAGCTCCCTCAGCTGCTCCTGGGGCTCCAGACTCTTCCCCATGGCTCAAGATCTGAACTTTAAAACATACACTAGCAGCAACCCTGGCTTTTTTGGTTTGGCTGATCATGGAGTGACTTACTTCTATTTCCCAACTCTTTAATAATAATGAATATAATTATAATTTTAACATCCATACATTGGATGATTGGGGCTGACCGGGGCTCTACAGCAACTTCCTGTTGGAACTGCTCCCCAAACCTTCTGCCAGTGTGGATATGATCCATGGCACCCCTTGGAACAGATCCAGGGGAATGCTGCTGACCCAAGACTGGGAAAGGTGCTGCCTTGCAGCTGGGGGATCAGGAACCTGTTGAGGGCCATATTGCACAACTTGGAACAGCCGGACTTACTGAAGGTTCAGCAACTACAAGAAACACAGCCCAAGGGAAACATGCAAGGTTTGAAGGAGCTTGGGACAAGCTTAGAATTAAAAAAGTGTCCAGTGTTCTAAATAACCCTAAACCAAGAAAACTTTACTCCCCCTTCTGCCAGTTTTAAGGGGTAAAATGACTATATGCATAATGAAATCCATTCAGAGAAAATTATTGACAGCTCCTTTGTACAAACCCTGAAGTAAAGGAGTGAAATTCAGAGGATGGGGCATGCCCATGGCCTGGGCACGTTTGCCAACCATCACATCCCTGGAGGCAGCCTGGCAGCCACGTGTCACAAACATGGCATCATTTGGGCTTAATTTCATTAACAAATCAAAAATAAACCACACTAGGTACCCGCTCACTAACTGTTTTACAGGCCCAGTGCAAGGGTGAACAGCCTGGTAAAGCAGAGGATTTTCATAGGCTGTAGACAGGAGATGGGGAAAAAGGGGACAAAGGGAGGCAAAAGGGAGGTAAAGAGGAGAAAAAGGAAGCAAGAAAGAGGGGGAAAAGGTAAACAGGCTTATTTGATGAGGACCTTCTTTAATCACTCCTGGAATACCTGTAACAGGCACAGAGGCTCCTCCACCAACTTGGATTGGACAATTATGAGGGCAAGAGTGGGACTCCAGAGGGATAAAAACAATTACTCTGCCATATGCCCAAGGCCTATCTCACTGCAATAAACTGCAGGTTCTAGGTAAACTTTGCTTGCATTAACTCTTTGGATCAATCCTCTTTGATCAAACATTATTAGAAGTTAGAGTGTGATGCACACATGTGTTAAGGCAGGTCCCCAAGGAGGAGAGAAACGAGCAACAGTTTTTTCAGGAATAGGTGGATCTATGTTCCCAGTCCTTGTGGGTGTAGGAGTTACAAGTTTTTGGGTTTGTTGGGTTTTTTTACACAATGGCTTTGAGGACTCAGGCTTGTCATTAGCAATGCCCTACTACATGGCTGTAGCAGCTGGTCTGGCAATCCTGCAGAGGTGATACTTCCAAGTCTACAGGGAACACCTTGCTCTTAGTACATTCATTAAATCCTTTCCTTTAGCCTCTCTCATGTGTCACATTTATTCAGCATAGCTCAGTGCTGGGGATCTGCTCCTCCTCCCCGGGAGAAAAGGGCTGGGAATGCCACTGTCCCCTGGGTGCTTCCTGCTGCTGCTCACAGCCCCACTGCACAGCCCCCGAGTACCATCCCTGTGAGTCTGCACCTGGAAGATGCTGCCTGCAATAAAATAAATGTTATTCCCAGTCTCCCACCAGCCGTGCCCGTGGGTTCTGCCTCTCCTGTGTGACACCAGTGCACCCACACTGTGCCCCAGCCCAGCTGTGCAGGAGCCCCAGCACACACAGCCCTGCCTGCTGATGTATAAATCAGGATGTATAAATCAGAACCAGCTCTCCAGCCCACTGTATCTATTTGGGGAGTTGAAATCCCTCCTCAGTGATAAACGCCACCAATCACAGGTTTCATGAGGAGGGCTCCAGTCCTCATCAACAGCACTTCAAGGTCACACAGACAAGATTGCTCTTTTCCTACCCTGACTGACTGGCTCAGTGCAGGAACTCAGGGGGAAAAAAACCCTTAATGTCACTATGACACACACAACCCAACTTTCTGAGATTGTTTATCATCAGAGGAATTCATCTCCACCCAACAGCTAAGAAGCACCAAACTAACTTTATTTGCTGGCTGTCTCCACACTCTGCTTTGGATAAACTGGAATTACTGCACTGGCATTCAGGAGAGCAGTGACTGTGATGGAACTTCCATGCTGACACAGGCTCCCCTTTTTCCACAGGGTTGATATTGCATCTACCAACAGCCAGTCTTCCACTGAAAAAGGAATAAAGCCAGAATTTGATGCTGAGGACTGAGGAACACTGGCATTTCCCAGACAGGAAATGCAGCTTTCACTGTCTTCCATTCCTGTGCCCTTTGATGTGCCTTAAATCTCAAATTCCTCTGTTTTCCACTGAAACACACAAACTCAAGACACAGAGCTCGAGTCCCCTCCACGTGACCCTGCTGTGTATGTGGCTATCACTGGCTTGGCTCCATCACACCAGGGAGCAGCCAAGGCCACCCTGGAGACACCTGTAGGTAACCCAGGTGACTCAGGTGACCCAGAGAGACTCTGCACAGCCAGCAAACATTTCCCTCTGGAGACACGGATCTGTGTAATAAATACAGGCAAGATGCAGCTTTCCATCACTGTCTCTCTTCCTAATGTGCAAACCACTAAAATTTGACCTAAACTCTACATTCTGGCTCTTTTGTCCCATCTGGGTGGTCCCAAAGAGTTAAAAGTTGGCCAGGGGTGGCCAGTTGGGAACATCACAGCCACAGGAACAGCCCAGCTGTTCTCCACTGACAAAAAGGCTCTGTTGGAATTTGCCAGATGGGACATTCCCAGAGAATCATCAATGCAAAACCCTCTTGCTCTGCCTGGCCAAGATGTCTGCAGATGGGTTCAGCGTGTCTGGGAGCACCAAAGAGCACAGGAGGTGCCAAGAGCCAGCACAGGGTGTGCCATGGCCACCCCCAGTCCCGAGTGTCCTGGGCATCCCTGACCTTGGGGAACAAAATCCCCTTAGGGACACCCCTGCAGGACCATGTCAAACTTACAGTGGCCAAACTTTTTTTTCCAAACATAAAATCATCCAACTTTTCCACGTCCAGGTGTGAGACAGCCAGGTCTGGAGTGTCATTCAGAAACAAGGCTGTACCATATCCTGTCACTCCTCCTTCTGCCTGCATTCAGATCAAGCCTCTCCACACCTGGCCTCAGGCAACTTCACAGATCAACTCAGAACCAGCACTGAATTTTCCATTTTCCTGAGAGGAAAGTTTAGGATTAAGTTTGACCCCTGCCCTGCACAAGCAGGAAAATTATAGGAGTTTTCAGTGTTCTGCAGCATTATCTTTGGGACTGAGTATTCAGCCTACCAAAGAAATATTTTATTGCATCATTTAATTTAAAAATAGTATTAATTTTCTTTCACTGCTTTGGTAAGTTGAACTCTTGACAACACTGTATCTGCCCAACTCAAATTTTCTCCAAACTTCTTAATGCAAGATAAAACCCCAGATCTTTCAAACCCATTTTCTCCAGCTTTACCATGGATAAGTGGGGAGTTGGTACAAACTGTCACAATGAATCCAAACCCCCAGGACATCTCTGGAGCCATGGAATGCAGGACAGATCTACCCCACAGACCACCAGCTCTTTACAAGCACTTTACAAGGCTTGAAATAATTAATCGGATTGCAGCCCTGATTGTCCTTTTCATATTGATGAGACGTTGGTCAGTGCAATATCTGGATAGGGAGAGGCAGGTGCCAGGAGCTGCCACTGCCAGGAGGGAGGAGGCTGTGGGTGCAGCAGCCAACACGCATCAAACAGGCCCCAGAGCAGCTCAGCTGCTGTACTGGATACATGTAATTTGCTAAAAACAATTTTTCATTTTTAGCACACAGTCATCTTTCATCCTAATTTCCAAGGACACTAACAAAGCATTTGATTATGCAAATGAAGAACATGCTGTTGAAAGCACAGTTCCTTGCAGCTCTGTCATCTGCTGATAGCAATTACTCCACTGTGAGCAGGTATTTAGCACAAGTGAACAGCTAGGCTGGTGACACACTTTGTACTTAATTATAAAACAGAGAAGAAAATCATTCAGGACAAAAGATTTTGCTACCTCCTGTTAAAAATGTTTATCCTCTGCACTGAAAGGGATTTAATTGTCAACAGTGAAGTTGCAGATCAATGAAAAGAAGCACTTAGTGGGATTGCACAAGATGTTGACAATTCTTCAGTTATTGAGCTGCTTCTGGCCTTGATTTGAGAGTGCAGAGTTCTCCAATACTGCACATGAAACCATTTCTTTCATCCAGCTGTTAAAGAGAACACTCTCCATAAATGCAGCTCCTATAGCTGTACACTGGGAGTATATGACAGCACTTACTTCATTTTTTTTTTAAAGCACCTCTTAATTTAGTATAAAGGAATGGGGTAAAGCTTTCTAGAGGGAAGCGAAGAAGGGAATATCCAAGCAGCCCTGTCAGGAATCCTGGCACTTTACTTAGTGGGAAGGAGCTGCAGACAGGTGTAACACCCTCACAGACCCTGCAGGAACTCAATCCTGCTTCAACACACACAGCCAAAGGTTTATTTCCAATAAAATCTTCCTAACCCATCCAGATGGAAATCAATAAATGACATCATTAACTACACAGCCCCAAGGTATTCCACAGCCAGGTCCTGAGGGATGACTGAGGGGGCTCCCAAATGGGCTGGAAAACTTCCCAGGTGGGAAGTCATGCTGACAAAGTCACTGGGGAATATTCTTCACTAATAATGGGTTTGTGATCAAGGAGTTTTGAGTTCCTGTTTCAATTCTGCATTTTAATCAAAGACATCTAGGTCTTGTCATGACAATCCTTCTAAAACACACCCAGATGCACAGAAACACTGAAAGCCCTTGAGAGGCCAGGCTGTGCTTCCCACCCCTTCAGCACCAGCACAAGGCTTTTCCCAAACTGGTGCACAAACCTCGGAGTTTGCAAGGTGCAAATCCCACCTGCCCAACCATGAGCTCTGCTCCTGATCTCTCCAAACTGCCTTAGACCCAAACACCCAAGAGTTTCTGCCAGGATTCTCTGGAATTGTGGCAAAGAACAGGGCCTTGTTATGCACCTAAATCTCAAGAGTTTTAGAATCCCAGAATGGTTTGGGAGGAACCTTAAAGCCCATCCAGTGCCACCCCTGCCATGGGCAGGGACACCTTCCACTGTCCCAGGCTGCTCCAGCCTGGCCTTGGGCACTGCCAGGGATCCAGGGGCAGCCCCAGCTGCTCTGGGCACCCTGTGCCAGGACCTGCCCACCCTCCCAGGGAACAATTCCTTCCCAATATCCCATCCATCCCTGCCCTCTGGCAGTGGGAAGCCATTCCCTGTGTCCTGTCCCTCCAGCCCTTTCTCCAAAGCCCCTTTCTGCCTTCCTCTCTCCTCTTCTGGCTGTTACAAGAACACCCTGTGACCCCTCATTGGGCAGAGCAGATGGGTGGGAGCACATTTCAAACCTGCCCAGAGTAAATGAGGTGACAGTACAAGACAATAATCAATTAAAACAAGGAAACACTGCAAGGCTGGATAATTCTCTCCAGTTATCAATAGGAACATCACCTCAGCTCAGGGTTAACTCCATCAGAGGACAAGAGGAGGAAAATATGAGTTTATCCATCACCCCTCCTTCCTTACTATTGATTTGGCTTGGCTATACATCCACAATATTCCCTGAAATGGCTATGACATCTGCTCATCCCACTTGTGTGTGACAGGATTACTTGAATGAGCTTGAACAAAACCAGCTTTCAAAAGCAGCTGGAAAGGTATAACCTATGAACACTGATCAAATGTGACCTGACAGCTCAGTTTAATACACCAAGGACCACAAAGATGTGTGTGATATGTTTATACAGCAAAATAACACATCTATTCCCCCTGAGAGGTGTCACACCCCCAGCTCACCAGCCACACAGCCCTGGCTCCTTTGTGAATTTGTTCTTTACAGTCAAAGAATTTCTGATTTAAAGGCATGGTGCCAATATAAGCAGAGAGCTTAAAAACATTTGCTAACACTAAGACGAAGCTCAGCACGACCATGAGAATTCCCATTTTTAATTACAACTATTTCAGCTCATTGGCGTCTACAAGGAAACTTTATGGAGCTTCCACATCCCAGCTCCCCCCTTGGGGTCACTGTACACTGCTCTCATGTTTGGCACTATTTTCCTTGTGTTTCCAATGCTGCAGAGAAAAAGATTGATGTTAGAGAATTACAGAGCCATTAGGGTTGGAAAAGCTCTCTAAGATCGTTGAGTCCAACACTGCCAAGGCCACCACGAAGCCATGTCCCCACATGGCAGATGTGCACACCTTTTAACTCCCTCCAGGGGTGGTGACTCCACCCCTGCCCTGGGCAGCTGTGCCAGGGCTCATCCAACCATCTGCTCCAACTGCCCAGGAAGGATTCTTCTGGTCTGGGTTGTACCAACAAGTGCAGAAATGAGATTTTATTGTTTCTGGTCACCAAATTGTCACATTAAATGTGTTAATTATATGTGTCCAGTAACACCCAGCTCTTTGCAAATTGTCTGAATTTCTTGGCACCTGAAAGCAAAATTCAAGCAGAGGTACAAAGTCAGTGTGACAGTCCTTGTGAGCCACTCTTTACTCCTGAGGCAGACATCTTCAGGGAAGCTCCAACTGAAGTGTTTCACCCCAGAGTCATGGATCATCTGTGCCCTGCCCACACAGATCACTAAAAAGACCCTGTAAAAGTGCCTTTGCACACCACCATGAGCAGTGCTCGCCTTTGGGACACACCAGCAGACCTGTCCATAGTGAAGACAGCAGAGCAGCAGGTCAGGGGGGTTTTGTTAGGAAGGAGGAGCTGTCTGAGAGGCTAAGCACATCCTAGACACATCAGCAGGAATGAACACTGGCTCACAGCCAACACAGCACCTCCAGCTCACTCCAGCCCAGAGCCTCACTCACAACCTGAATACCCACAATAAATGGCAAGCAACGAAGACTGAAGTCAGATGTGCCCCACACTGTCCCTGGGATGTGGTTAATGAGCTGGCAGGACACAGGACTGGCACAGTGGTGTCCCACATGCAGAAAGGACACCAACATCGGGGCGCGACGTCCGAGGCTGAGGATGCCCCCAAACGTGGGGATTTTCTACCCAAACTGGAATCATTAGCCTGTGTATGATTCATAATAGCATTTGAAAAATGTCCTGTGCTCCTCACTTTAATTTTGATTCATGTTGTGCCTTGCTGCTGAGGCTAATTATTATCCAGCAATGATGAATCCTAAGCCTCCAGCCTCACACGCAGGCCTGTGTGGTGTTGCCTCCACGTGACAGGGAACTGTAATTCTAAAAGGATTAAAAGTTTACCAGCACAGCCATGTAAAGCAGAAAATGAATTGTTCACTCTTTTCATCTCTGTTTGGAAATTAGATTACGGGCTCCAAGTGAGCTGAAATACAGAATGAGGCAAATCTTTGTGATTAGCTCACAGGTGGCCAGTGAGCCTTTCTGTGCCTCAAAGCCTGGCAGATTCCCATTACTGCAGTAATAAAAGAATGTGTACTTATCCCTCGGCCCAAACCCTGCCCTGTGCCAGCACGGCTACCTGCTGTGCTAATCCCCAGAGCCAAAATCATCACTCTCAGTTGTGAGCTCTCAAGTTTGCTCAGCTGTCAGTTGGGATATTTGCGGTGTGTGGCTCATCCCTGCCCGGCCCTGGGGCCCCACTGCACCCTCAGCACTGGGAAGGAATTGGGGTGCTCACCCTGGCCAGCCCCACGCTGGCAGCAGCTGCTTCCCAGCACTGAGGCTCTTTATAAACAATTTGTACCATTTACCACCAGTGTTTCATGTTCATGATCTCGCTGCAGAAGGCACTCGTGTGTCAGTACAGCAAAACCCACCACGTTTTAGCAGAAATCAGGGCTCACAAGTGGTGCAGAACATCAGTGCTCCATTCCATCTGGGATTTGGTCCTCACTCCCAGCAGCTGCAGATGCAGTGGGACAATGGAAAGCTCTCACTCAGCCACAACCCACACACAAGGAAACTTCTCCAAGCCCTCCCAGCTTGTGGCTGGTTCATATAAGGACCTTTGAAGGCTTCTTCCTCTGGCAAACTGATATATCCCACCTGGCAGAACTGTGATAACTTTTTTATTATATCTGTAAACATCTGATAATCCTCTGAACCCTCCTAAGCTCTTAACATTACCTTCCACCAGGGAGCTCTACAACTCAACTTACAATTTTCTTTTCTTCCTTTTATAGATTCACTGAACCATTAAAGTTGGAAAAGGTCTCCAGAGATCATCAAGTCCAGCCTTTGACCCCCATGCACACTAAACCACACCACAAAGTGCTACACCCTCTTGTTTTTTGAACTCTTCCACAGATGGGGACTCCACCACTGCCCTGGGCAGCCTCTGCCAGTGTTTAACCACTCTTTCAGTGAAGAAATTTTTTCCTAATATCCAACCTGAACCTTCTTTGGAATGTGTGAGGCGGGGAGATGAGAGCCCATGTCCTTATTCCTACACTACAAATTCACCAGAATATTTCAAGTTAACTTCATAAAAATTTTTTTTACATCAAAAATTAAAAAAACCTTTTGAACAGTGGTGCTGTGGTCCAGTGCTTGAGGCCCCAACCCTTGGCCCTGCCCTTCTCTGGTGCAGGGCTATTTTATAAGCTGGTCTGGGGAAACAATTGGAATTCAAAGTAACCTCTTCCCTTTTCATTTCCCTTTCTCTAAAAGCACCCTTTGCCTGACCTGGCAAATCTTGCTTCCAAAAGTCCTGCTGCTGGAAAAAATGCCTGGAAAACTGCTCCTGTCC
Organism: Promerops cafer; assembly: GCA_013398275.1. Taxonomy (NCBI): domain Eukaryota; kingdom Metazoa; phylum Chordata; class Aves; order Passeriformes; family Nectariniidae; genus Promerops; species Promerops cafer. The sequence continues at coordinate 103,043 of VZSE01010355.1, forward strand.
CTCACCCTGCACAGCAGCAGCCACTGCAGGTCCTAAACCACCAAGGCTCAGTGTCAGAGCCCCCCTCAGGTTATGCACATATTTAACTGGATGTGAAAGGAGTCACCTCCTGATTAGGCAGCAGCTGAGTATTTGATTTGGGGATTAATGTGACACAGAAACCTGGGCTCACAGGCACCAGCTGGTGCAGCAGTGGCCAGGGCCACGGGGATGGACCTGCAGCCCCTGGCAGCCAGACTGGGTCACTGAGTGTCCTGCAGCTGGGGGTGGTGGTGCCCGCTCTCCCCAGGCCAGGACAGCACAAAGTGCCAGCTGTATGCCAGAATCCCAGGCTGGGCCAGGCTGGAGGGAGCCCAGAGGGTCACTGGTGCCACCTCCCTGCTCAGGCAGGGCCATGGCAGAGCACAGGGCACAGCATTGTGCCCAGAGGGCTCTGCAATATCCCCGCTGAGGGACACTGCAGCCCCTCCCTGGGCAGCCTGCTCAGGGCTGGCACTGCCCAGGGCAGAAGTTGTGCCTCCTGTGCAGGGGCAGCTCCTGGGCTCAGGCCCTGCCCGTGGCTCTGGTGCCACTGCTGGGCCCCGGAGCAGAGCCTGGGCCCTGCTCTGCCCCTCCCTGCACACAGGGACACCCAGGGCTGAGGGCCCCTCTCAGCTGGGGCTCCTCTCCAGGCTGAACAGCCCCAGCTCCCTCAGCCTTTCCAGCAAGGAATGAGCAGCCTGAATGCTGCAAAATTGCACACTAGGAATTCCCACTTTGTCAGGATGACTGGTGTGGAGAGAGAAGAAAATCCCACAGCCATTCCACAGCCCCTCCTCTGGCTCGGTGTTTGCAGAGCCAGCCTGGAATGCAATATCCCAGCCTCTCCCACCTAGCACAGGTGACCTGTCCAGAAAGGAGGTTTTATTGCTCAACTTTCATTTTCATCTCAACAGCTGAACAACTCACATTTTATTTTATTTTTCCCCTCTCTGTTGATCCTCTCCAAGACATTTTATCAGAGCACATATCCCTCCATGGGAGCAGTGCTTGTGCTGAGCTCCCAGGGCTCATCAGGGCCACAGTGGGGGGGTTTGCAGAGCCAGAGCAAAGGGAGCTGTTTCTGTCCTCCCACACTCCCAGGGACAGCCTGACTCCTCTCTCACTGCTACAGCAGTGGGCAACAGAATCATGGAATGGCCTGGGTTGGAAGGGACCTCAAAGCCCATTCCATTCCATCCCCTGCCATGGGCAGGGACACCTTCCACTGTCCCAGGCTGCTCCAGCCCCAGTGTCCAGCCTGGCCTTGGGCACTGCCAGGGATCCAGGGGCAGCCTCAGCTGCTCTGGGCACCCTGTGCCAGGGCCTGCCCACCCTCACAGGGACAATTCCTTCCGAATATCCCCCCTAAACCTACTCTCTTTCAGCTTAAAAGTAAGAGAAAAAAGGCCATTTCCATAACAGTTTTGGTTTCCAAGAGGCAGAGGCAGGAGGAGACATATCAAATCCAAACATCCTAAAATCCACGGGGCTGCAGGTGGCAGTGTCCAACAGAAAGTTCAATTCCTTATAAATTATTAATAGCCCCCACCCATGGCATGAAATACCCATCTTGGAGTGAGGGGAACCTTGACAAATAACATTAATTTAAGTTTAAGAAAAATACTTTAAAACTGGGAAAGAAACTCCAGACACTTTCAGTTTTATAGTATTTTCAATTCTTTTCACAAAGGGAGGTAAAACTAAACCCAGGCGTTTACCGGGTGCTTGAAGACCAAATCAAGCACATATGATGTTTCAACAGCAGCCCAGTGAAATAATCAATAACCTCCAATTCCAGTTATTGACTTTTGCACACCCTTGCAGGCATGAGACTCCAGATGAAGGCCCTAGAATCACCAGATTGTTCAATTTGTTCTTGCTCGGATATTTCACACTGACATTTTTATGATGGTGTGTGGAAGCTTCTTTGAGAGAAGCTCTTGAAAGTCAGAGTCGACTTTAGCTCCCCAAATTCCCTCTTTTGCTTCATTTTGGGATCCAGGGCTGCTTTATGCATAATGGAAATATGAAATATTTCCCTCTCTCGATTTGTCCTCTCTTACAGCTTGCAGGAACTTCAGGAAGAAAGACACCTTCTGCTTAATCAGGCCAGAATTACACAAGATTACACATCTATAAACTGCATTACCATGGAAAAAAAGTGCCTTTGTGTGCCCCACACATCTCCCTGCAGTGTGGGATTGGCTTCCCTGACACTCCATCTTGTCTTTTTATGAGATTGTTTTGATAATATAATTCTGCACTCTCTAACAGCCACAATAACAACTTGTTTGGACCACTGTGAACCAGCAAGAGCTCATTAGGTCTTAGAAAATGTTTGCAGCTATTTTGGCACGGGTGTGATTTGTTATGACATGGGAAAGCTCCATTATTTCACCAGGTTTAATGGGTAATAGATATGCCCAAGCACATCCTTCTTGCAAGGCTACGAGGAGCTTTTAGCAATAACCCTCGAGGATGTATTGGGCAAACTCATCTTGCAACATCTTCAAATATATAGAAAAAATGATGTGAACTATGGAAAATCACCGTGATTCAGGGACAGTGCACTAGACTAGAAGATTAAAGTTCTGCTCCAGCTCCCTCAAGATGCAGTTAGGTCAGTGCTTGGCCCTGTTTCCTTTTCCAGGATTTAGATGATGAGCTTTCCAGGGCAGGGGCTGATGTAAAACAAGAATCAGCTCTTGCTTAAGGCCTCTCTGTATTCATTTCATGAGAATAATAATAAGGATTAAAAAAAGGTCAAATTCAAGCTTGGCAGAATGCCAGAATGCCTCACTGTGGTTCAAAGAAAGCATTTGAGTAAGTAAATGTAAGATATAACAATTTATTTCCTTGCACTAGTCCCTGTTGTGTTTGAGATGTTTGAGAAGTACCTCCCTGGGTGTTTTCCCTTTCCTGTGAAGCTGACAGCCATGAGCATTCAATAATCATGTCCTGAGCTCATGTACCTGGTGTTCCATGGGGTCCTGACAACCACTGATACATAAAATCATATATAATTCTTACATAACGTGCAGAAGGCTGAAATTGTACTGATCTCCACTGCAACAAAGCAAATACACAGAAAATCAATATAAATACACAAAAATCAATATAAATACACAGAAAATACACAGAAAATCACGTGGGCCCATTAACATTTAGAAAGAAACTATTGTGATCTCCATTCAACAGATCAACCAAGTGTGAGACACACATTTATCCCACATGTGTGTGCACATACTTGCACACCTGTGCACAGGTACACACATACACAGCTGTGGCCATTGGCCCTGTGGGGAGGATTTATTTTAATTATCATCAAGACAGGCTGTCAAATTGATTCTGGGGGAAGGAGGGAGAGCAGCACAAGCAAATGGTTCTGGCTGTAGGTCGGGACCCACACTTGCTCCTCACCCTCCACGTCTGGAAGGATCCAACCCCTCCTGCTCCCGGGAGATGCCAAGCCTGACATTTGTGTTGGAAGCTCTCCAGCACTCACTTCAAGCTTCCTAAAGTTTATTTCTGACTAGACGGGGAAAAAAATCCTGTTTAACATTTACCAGCTACCACCAGTTTTACTGGAAACTGTTGAAAACGTTTAACAGCTTGTCCTTGGGAGGGGTGAGGTGGTGCCACGATGAATACATGAAGTGTTTTCTCTAAGTTACTCTTCTTCAAGCAAGGCTGAAAAACGAACTCTAGATACAAAGGGAGTTTAGAGATAAACAGAAGGGTTTAGGAGACACAAAACTCGGTGGCCCAGGAAATAAGTACAGGAGGAGATCACAGAATCCCAGAATGGGTTGGGTCGGAAGGGACATTAAAGCCCATCCAGTGCCCCCCCTGCCATGGCAGGGACGCCTTCCACTGTCCCAGGCTGCTCCAAGCCCCAGTGTCCAGCCTGGCCTTGGGCACTGTCAGGGATCCAGGGGCAGCCACAGCTGCTCTGGGCACCCTGTGCCAGGGCCTGTCCACCCTCCCAGGGAACAATTCCTAACCAAGATCCCATCCAGCCCTGCCCTCTGGCAGTGGGAAGCCATTCCCTGTGTCCTGTCCCCCCAGGCCCTTGCCATCAGTCTCTCTCCAGCTCTCCTGTGGCTCCCTGCGAGGGAGGGCTCTGCTGGTGCTGCTCAGTGTTGGGGACTCTCAAGTGACTCCAGAAAGCCCAGTGTGTGCCCCTTCCTCTCCCACACAACTCCATCCATTCCCTCCCTTCTTCCTTAACGACAGAACAGATCTTTGGCCATTTCACATCTCATTCCTGGACTCAAAATCCCTCTCCTTCCTCCTCCCAGCTCTGCACACCATCAGGCTGGAGCTCCTTCTCCACAGAGTTTCTTCTCTGGTGCCATCATGGCACAAACCCGCCCGGCATGAGAATCAACCGCTCTAATGCCCCCCCCTTCACAGAGACAGATTAGCTCTACGTTAAACACTCTTGTTCCTTACATCTCCTCCTTGCCACAATGCCATGGGAAGGTCTTAATCTCACAAAAGAGCCTGAGGACATCCTGATGCCTCTCTGTGAAGACAGGAAGCAGCCCACAATGCCAAGATAAAGCTGAGGTATTAAACTAATCCCCGACCTGGGGATGTGCCTGCAGCAGGGCCGGTGGCTGCTCATCCCTGTGGCTGCAGCTGGAATTTGCTGAGTGGCATCCCCTACTCTAGAAGGACTCATGAAACACTTGTGCAAGTTATCAGCTGCAGAGAAGTCAACTCAGCTTGTGATTTAGCCACAGGAGCCCAGGGGTAATGAATCCAGCCCACGCTGGCCGTGCTGGGGCCCTCCTCGGCAGCCCACGGCCACTGGAGACAGCTCCACAGAGGGGAGGCTGCACAGGAGAGATGGAGCATCCCAAACCATGACCTCTTCCACGGGTGAAGTGGCAGCCAAACGTGCAGGTGCTCCCCAGTGTGCTGGCTGGAGAGGTGATGGTGACTCTCAGAGGTGACTCTGGCCTGGCAGAGCCTGAAGCACACCAGGAGCTGCCTGCAGCCGAGCTTCCGCCTCCTCTCTGGGCTGCCAGGATAAAGCTGCTCTTACCAAACAGAAAGTAAAAATCTCCCTAAGCTTGAATAAAGCAGCAAAGCTGTTGCTCCCAGCCAAAGACCAGAGCACAGTTATGAAGCAACTGATCTTTTCACCCTTTTCACCCACAAGCCTGCAGAGACCACAAGCACTTCGCTCGACCCTGGTAAAACCCACAGAGGCACATCCAGCTTGGTTCACCTCTCCTCTGCTCCACACAGCCAGAAACACTGCAAGGGACTTGACTCCTGTCCAGCTCCCTGTGGCCAGCACAGCCTTGCAGAGATCCACCCGTGGATCACGGGGACCAGCAGGATCTGCTGGAGGAGGGCAGGACACGTCACTCCCTGCACACAAACTCTCTCTGTATCACCTAAAGACAGCTCAAAGCAACGTTTGCAAAACCAGGTTAAATATCAGTGCATGACATCAAGCACCGGCTTCTCTAATTTTGTATTTTTAAGATCAGATAAAAAGGGAAAGGAAGATTTTCTCCTCAATGTCTCTTTAAAGATTTTCCAACAGCTTACACACAAAGCATTTAGACACTTTAATTTCCACTCCAATATGAATACTCTAACCCCAAATGAAACTTATTAAAAATTAAATTCTTATATTAAGTTTAAGATGCGTCTGTTTTCTCCCCAGGTCCCATTAAACACTCTCCCTACACACAGTTTAGAAGACAGAAGAGATCCTAGAGAATATTTACAAAGAGAACAAAACCCCCTGAGGGTTTTTATGTTACTACAACATTAATCTATTTTAATCACACAACAGATTAAAACCAAACAACATTAAATGGTTCTGCAAAGTACAGACCAAAACCCTTTGTTGCACAAAAAAAAACCCAGGAAAAAAAAAATAAAGTACTTGGAAATAGGGTAATTACGGTGCTCCACAGAGACAGAGCACAGCAAAATCAAGACTGGGCCACAGAGCTATGGGTAGGGAGAAGATCACAGAATCACAGAGTGGGTTGGGTTGGAAGGGACCTTAAAGCCCATCCAGTGCCACCCCTGCCATGGGCAGGGACACCTCCCACTGTCCCAGGCTGCTCCCAGCCCCATCCAACCTGGCCTTGGGCACTGCCAGGGATCCACGGGCAGCCACAGCTGCTCTGGACAACCCATTCTATGATTTCTTCAGCAGTTATTTCTAGCATTAATCTTGGTCACTCTGATGCTCTCACTATTTCCTCCCAGCCTTGGTCTCACACCATCCCCTTTCCCAGGTGTGAGCATCACCCTGCTCAGCCACAAGCCCTGACTTCAGCTGCTTTTAGGGGATGGAGCCCAAGCAGCACAGCCTGTTCCTCAGAGCTTGAGCAGCTGCTCTGAACAGCTCTGGTTTCTATCCCAGGCTCTAAGATTTTATTCAGTCTTTAATTATTTACATCTATTTGGACAGTTTTGGTGCAGTGAACTAAAATATCTATCAAGCTGTCCCAGGTCAGTCCCCTGAATCATCCCAGTGCATTTAGAGGCTGGGGCTGTTCATGGATAGTTCACTCTTCCAGTAGCTCCATCCTGCTGGTGCTAACACAGAACCTCCTGTGCTGCTACTGGGGCTGTCAGTGGCCTGGCGATCTCACCTGATGCTCAGGGCTGTTTCTTCTCATCTTGAATAACCCAGATAATTGTGCTTTTTTAATTGAGTTCATCATCTCCCTGCCCACAGACTCCTGATGAAGAATAGCAGCACTCTCTGGGATGTTGCTGCATCCCAGATCAGATCCATACAGCCAAATCTTTCTAACAGTTACAAGCCAATGTGCTCCACCACAATTTTATAACCACCTTTGCCCAGGAGACATTACATGGGAGCAGTTATGCTGGAGCTTGAAATTATCTAAAGAAACCATAAAGAAAAAAAGAATTGCTCTTGTTCAAAGGCAAGGAGCTGCTAAGATTCCCTGAAACAAGTGGAAGCATTCCACAAGGATGCTCTGATAATACAGGGTGCTCCAGGCAGCCCTTTTATCTCAACACTGCCAACTCAGCTGCCAAAGCAACCAAAACCTTCAAGGGAATGAGTTGTGTGGTTACTCCAGATTTACCAGGAGATACAGCTCACACTGAACATCAGTGGGAGCAGCTGCAGTTGTTTCTGGCAGCATCACTACGGATGTGCAGGGGGAAAGTGCAGGGGGTTCTGCACAACAGTCACATTAAAATCTTCCACTATGTTTATTCAGTAGATTTACTCCCAGCGTGGTGCAATCCCTGACAACATTTGATTACTTAATTCCGACATTGTTTCTCCCCAAACCAGCTGCTGCAATGGATAATCCCCCCACTCACTGTGGAGGACAAAGGGGAGGAATGAGCAATCCCTGCCCCTCACTGCACTTTGGGGTGTCTCTGTCCAGGCTGGGAGCAGGGAGGGAGCACTGCAATCCTGCTGCCCTGCCTGGGATCTGGAGGAGATCCACCTCCCTTCCCTCTCCAGGACCAAGCACTGACACACAGCCCAGGAAAATACTCCTAAAGCCTGTCAGAGCATGTGCAGCACACAGAGATTTCCATCACTGGCTGGAAACGTTTTCATGCCAGAGACATGCAGTGTCTGCCATCTGTCACCGCCTGGGTGACACTGGTGAGGCATCCCAGGAGTGGCCAGGCCTTGGGAGAAGGAACAAACCAGTTGTGGCCACAGCAGCAACACAGGCACAGTCCCAGACATGAGACATACGGACAGGACATAGAGGATGACGCAAGGACTTCACCTAACTAATGGCAAATATGCACAAGGTGTAAATCTCAGGTGAAATCACAGAATCCCAGATAGTTTTGGTTGGAAGGGGCCTCCAAGACCATCCTATCCCAACCTGCCATGGGCAGGGACACCTTCTACCATTCCAGGTTGCTCCAAGCCCCATCCAGCCTGGCCTTGGACACTTCCAGGGATCCAGGGGCAGCCCCAGCTTCTCTGGGCACCCTGTGCCAGGGCCTCACCATCCTCACAGGGAAGAATTTATTCCTATATCCAACCTAAACCCATTCTCTGTCCGTTTGAAGACATTTCCCTTTGTCCTGTCACTCCAGGCCCTTGCAAATGAATTCTCTCCATCTTTCTTGTAGGCTCCCTTCAGGCACCAGAAGGTCACAATTGGGAGGTCCTTCACTCCTCTTACAGCTCGACAAAACTTTGTAGTGTTTTCAGTCTCAGGAATAAAACTCAGCACAAGTCAATGCCCCCTCTTAGGAACCTGCTTTAAAAACCAGAGGATATGTATTCAGGGCTTTCTTTATTTGCACTGCAGTTTTTAGCCTCATGAAAGGGAATGCCTTCCACATAATGGTATTACTTAAGGATCTAAGATAACAACAAAAAAAAAAGATGATGAGACTTCAGATAAAATCATGAAAGGCATGATAATGAAGTAATGCTGCATCTTATTACCACTCCATGGTAATTCAGCTTCTCTTAGTAGTGGTAAGGGCCTCTCTAACAGCAGACAAGAGCTGCTGTTGAGCTCTGCTAATGATGCAGGAGATGGAACCAGGAGGCAGCAGCTCCTTCCAGGGCCACACACTTGGCAAGGTAACATTATCTCTGCATTTTACAGGTTTTCACAGTAAAAAAACCACTCTTCCAAACCATATGCAATAATATTGTGAACAAACCTTAAGCTGCTTAAGTAACCATCAGCTCACAAAAGGAAGAAATGAAGTAGCTGTGCTGTGGTGAATAGATGGTGTAAATGTGTGTCAGTGCCACATCATCAGCAGCTGAATCTCTGCAGGGTTTTTTCATTCACCTGTTTGAAACTGCAGAGGCACCATACCCACACCTGGATTTGAACCAGCTGCTGCAGCTAGGAGACATCAGCTTTCAAAAATACCAGTAAATACTTAAGGATAAGAAATGCTCAGCTCCATGTTTATCCAAGCTCCTGGCACGCCACCTTTGAATCACAGAATCACTAAGGTTGGAAAAGACCTCTAAGATCATTGAGGCCATTAAAAAAATGAAAAATGACTTTCAAAACATCCCCTCTCACACACCACAGTGTGAGGACATGGTCCACTTCCCATCCTTTACCATTCCAAGTGTTTAAGTATCCACCCAATGTACAGCTTCAAAGGGTCCCCCAACACCCCGTGTGAGTGAGTGTGGATTAAATACTGACTCAGAAGGAAAAGCACCACTGTTTCCAGCAGCAACACAAGGGTGGGATCTCAGCACCCTCACAGTCAAAGGGCTTGGGGGAAGGGTGAAGAAAGTTTTTAATCTTCCTATTCCCAAAATAATCCTGGGTATCTATTCCAGAACTCCAATTTTGGATATCAGGAATGACAACAGAGCAGCTCATTGAAGTAGAAGTTATTCAGGGACGAGTACTTCACCCAAATAAGTGCAATGATTATTGGTTGCAATATCTAATACACAAGAAACACAGCAAAGAAAAACAGAGTAAGAAAATCATACTTTCTCCACTTGTGCTATTTTCTTGAAATTTAATTTTCAAGAGATTCTTGATGCCAGCCTTTTCCCACACCAGTCTGCAGTCAGGCATCATTAAGTCTGGGAGTTGGGGCTGGGCTACCACGTACAGCCTCCTCTTTGCTAAACAACTCCTGTCCCACACTAAAAAATAAAGTTACTCTTACTAAATGGACTTTGCTTTTTTTTAAAAAACAGAAGGACACGTTGTCTTCTAGACTTTAAATTCCAATACAGCCAACTAAATTAAAACAAAGTACACACTGCCAAATGTTCTCGCTAATAAGACTAAAATCACTCTAGAAACTGAAGATCAGTTAATCTTCCAGCTAAGAATATCACATAGAGAAGATGAGAGGATACTGCCAGTAATCTTAAAATGAAGACTGATAAGGCAAAAAAACCTGACAGCAGCTTGTGCTCCGTTGATGTTCTCGTTGGTGCTAATACACCCAGCATCAAGGGGTGCTCACTGATACAGGGCCACGGCGCTTTTCCAAAACCATCTCCAGGAAGAAACAGTCCAGAGGGGTTATATTTAACACAGTATCACTTTCAGGCTAAAGAAGTGCTCTCAGCTACTAAATCCCTTTCTGAAAGAGGTGGCCTCGTGTTTGGGCATCAGTCCCTGCTTCTGTTGTGTTGTTGCCATAACAGAGGAGCAGAGCTCTGAGTGCTGCCCTGTCTCCTCTGGCCGGACCCCAGGCTGTCACTCCTATCCTGGGATCAGGCTGGCTCCATCTCATCTCCATCTCCATCTCCATCCCCATCCCCATCCCCATCCCCATCCCCATCTCCATCCCCACTCCAGGGGAGGTGGCAATCAGGGCTCCCAGGGGACACGGGCACTGCACAGCCATCGGAGAGCTCTGCTTGGGGAATGGGCTGGAGCAGGGAAAGGGCCATGGGCTGGTTTGGGATCCCCACAGCTGCTGCAGACTCCAGGACAATCCCTTCTCCAGCTGCTTGGGCAGCTCAGCCCCTGAGTGACCAAGCAGGGGACACACCACCACTGCAGCAACAGAGGGAAATGAGAAGGATCAGGAACGTGGATCTGTTCTGAGCCTCTGCGATGCCTTCCTGGAGGAGGATTTAGCTCCTCTGGGTCTTCTGGGCAGCCCCAGGGATGAATCCCAGCGAGGACAAAACCACAGCAACACCTGGTTCACCAGGAGATTTCCACAGTGGGCCTCCTATCCCAGAGCAGATACTGATCACTGACCTAGGCTGTTGTCAAGCTCATTAAATTAAAACATCTCGACAAACCTTACCAATGTGACCAGAACTGAAATGAATTTCAGCAGCTCTTCTCTTGGGAGTGGAGGGGAGTTATCAGTCAAGCCCAAATGTGAACAGGACCTAAACAAGAGCTAAAAAGCAGAGGAACTCCAACCCTGCCTCTCATCTGCTTCTTGGAAAGCCATTTCTTAGATAACTAAAAGGCAGATAAATAATAGAAAAGGATCTGCACTAAGGAGATCGTTTGTTTTCAGAGATGTAAGTGGCAAATGCTGAATTTCTTTTTCATCTCGCCTTGAGTTGCAGCAAACTGTCACTCTTACATGGGCAGCAAGGGAAAAACATACTTATTATTAGAAAACAATCACTGCCAGATCTGATAACAATCTGACATTAACAACTGTGGGGATTCTGCTGTCAAGGATGTCTTGTGTTATTTAGAAAACAAAAAAGAAAAAATTCCTGAGGGGGAAAGCATACAAACAAATAATTGTTTTACATCCTATTAATAAACCTCTACAGCTCATGCCTCCCTCAGAAAACGCTTATGTTCCTGCTATCACCTTCCAGAGCAAGTTACCAAATGACATTTACTACTCCTGAGGTTAAAAACAACCAACCACAACTGTCCTAGAACCTGCCACAAACCTGGGGGGTGCTGGTTTTATCCAGCCATTCTACAGTGGGACATGACCTCCTTTTTGTAGTGGCTGGTGCTCCCCATAGCCAAGGCTGGAAGGATTTACTCCCTCCTTTATTTTTCCAGTCTTAATCCCTGTTTGCAGCACAAGCTCCAACAGCAGCCAACCACATCACAGAGGTCAAGATCAGCTTTTAGGTGACTCGAGTTGGGTACAAAACTCTCCACTTGGCTTCTGACTTCCAGGTTCAACCATTGGGGGATCTGTCAACCTACTGATCCCATCCAAACCGAGCTAAAGCCTTTGGACAGCAAATATTTTGGCTGTACATTTTGAGGATGCACAGAAATGAACCCCAATGTGCACAGGCAGTAACAGCATCAAGTGAGGGGTAAAATACCAGAGGGTTTTTGAGTTTCACCAAAAGCTGTAGGATAGTTTGACTTCTCCACAACAGGTTAGGAAGTTATTAAAAAAAAAAACCAAACCAAAAAAACCCAAAAAAACCCCCCCAGACCTAATCACAGCACTGAAAGGGCCAGAAAATCGTGTGCATATCCAGATGCATCTAAATAGGTGATGTAACAATCTAGATGGTGCAAATAAAGGAAGACCATCTTTCATTTTAGTTTTTATGTGTCTAGAAGGACGCAACCACAGCAGGCACTGCAGCTGCTGAAGTTCCTGTATTTGCTGAGTCACTAAGTTCATTGAAGTTCCTGTGTCCACCACTCATGTTGAATTCACAGCAGAATCCTTCTCAGTTGTTGGGTTTTTTTTACACAGTTGATGCTACAGTGTGTACTGTAGTCTCTTACTGAGTTTGTATCTGTTCTTAGATTTTACAGCAAAATGTTTTTTTAGACAAGTTCAGGCTCCGTGTGTGCAGACAAAATGGGGATTTGAGTGGGGTGTGTGGAAAGATTTTTTGCAAAACACTCTCCCATCTGAAAATGAAGTTTTGTTTCTTCACTGGTACTTTCTGGAGTTCAAAATAAATGTTTACATCCTGCACCATTCTGCATTACTGTCCTCACCCCTTTGTAATGACCTCCTGGGAGTTAAACCCTCAGCAGTGCCCCCAGGCTCACAGAAGCCACTCCAACACTGAAAATGGGATAGAAGCTGCAGCCAGGTCTTAAGCACACCATAGAAATCTCCTTTAGAGTCTTTAAAAGCCCAAGAATCCTGTTGTTATAGGTAAATAATCTGATAGTTGGCTGTCACAATTAAGGGGTGAATATGTTAATAGAGGCTCTGTAGATGATAGGAATGTTTCCCCTCCCCAAACATTGTTATCAGGGACAGTCCCAGTAGCTGGGGTATCTGGGAGGGTTGGCCTGTTCCTTTGGCAACTCCTGACTTCCAATCAAGGTGTAAGAAAAGTGATCTCCAGCACTGACCACAGAAGAAGAAGCCGACTGACAAGACTTTGGGAAGGGCTGGGGGTGTAAAAGGTAGAACATCCATTTGGTAGATGTGCACATGGTGGTTGAGCCCTTCCTCCCACTGCTGTTTGTTTCTCCTTATTCAATCTCCTGTTGTACTTTGCTAGGGTTTTTGTTTTTTAATAAACCTTTTGAAATTAAAAGGTGAGCATTGTTTTTCTCACACTGTGCATTCTCATGGCCATTCCTGAAGACAGGCAGCCACCCAGTACCTGTGTGACAGACACAAGGCATGTCCTGCACTGCTCCACATGGTGCTGGATTTAAACCAAGACACTGCCCGGGACTGGCTGGGGCAGCAAAAGGCATCACTGCACTCACAAAGAACCACGAGGAGCCTCCAACAGTTACAGTGTCTGAGCAGGGCTGAACCCAGGGGCACAGAACCACAGAGTCGTGGAATCCTAGAATGGTTTGGGCTGGAAGAGCCCCTGAAGATCACCTCATTCCACGCCTCTGCCACACACTGAATTCATCCAGCTCCAACCCCTCCACCAAATACCAAACTTCTTGAGGACAGACGCCCCAACCTCGCTGATGGTCCCTGCCCCCTCCATCACTTGTAAAAGGCCTTTGCAAGATGAATCCCACAAACAGGAGACTCCCTGGTTGGACTTGCCTCCTCTCCTGTGCTCTTCATTGTCCTTGTTTTGTTCTGGTCACTTGGTTTGGGTTTTTCCCTGCAGTGGTGGAACACAGATCTGGTGGAGGATGTAACCCTGCCAGCCCTGGAGCTGCTCCTGCCCCAGCCCAGCCCTGGGAGCTCTTCTCCTCACACTCTCCAGTTAATGCCTCTGGAGGGTGACCTGGGCACCGGCTCTTCCCTGATGTGAGTGCAAATCACTTGCCAAGTTTAGTTTCATTTTGACTGTGCCCACCAGGGAAGGGTCACTTACAGACTCCATCATCTCCTTCCTTGTCTCAGAAGATTATAATTTGTCCATTGCAATTCACATCAGGATGCAATTTGGCAGGTAAGTTAGAAGTCTGGAGGCAATTATTTTTCTTTCTTTGCAGAAATGGGTTATATTCATTCAGTTATTTCTCAGTTATTTATTTTAGATGGAGTACAGCGGGCCGGGGGGAGAAGGGAAAGGAAAACAAGATGGGTTTAGATTTTATGATAGGATTGACACTTGATGTTTTGACATCTTAGCAGGGTTGATTATACTGATATATGCAATCCATGCATCTAATTCTACCCGAGAGGGAAGGGCTGTAACAGGAGTGTCTCAGCTCTTACAGCCAGGTATTCATGTGCCAATGAAAATAACCATTATGGCAAATCCTTAGGACTCACCCCCGTACAACAGTCACAGTTATTATTAGCCAATGTAAATCACCTCATTTGTAACAGATGAAATTTCTTCCTTTGAATCCAATGAGTGATGTGCTGCTCTCAGCTTACCAGGAAACACCTTTCTTATACCAGTGATTTTCCTTAGAAACAGAGCCAAAAACTACATTTAAATTATACTCAGGTTTTCACAGCAGCACAAGTGACAGGGACCTTCCTGCCCACGAGCTGACCCTGCTCTGACCTCTCTTGCCAAACACACCCCTGATGTTCACACCATCATCCAGCCTTGCCAGTGCCTCTGCAATCTCTGGACACCACAAATTAAAGGATTAATGTCCAGATCCAAGGAATAACCTGGACAAAACAGAAAGGATTAAATATGGATGAGTGGCTTTTCCCCACCACAGCCTCCTTGTACAACTTTGATGGACTCTGGTGGAGGTCAAGACAGTTTTCCAGCTGGGTTTTTCCAGACACTGCTATATTCGTATATTTTCACTATTATCTCTCTACCCTATAAAATACGGTTTTCACATGCCTCAAAGAATAACTTCCAGAAGCCTTCCCTCTTCTCATTTGTGCTCACCAGATGGATTTGGAAAAGAATTTCACTGAGCCCAGATCTGTCAGCAGGTCCAGGGTGGATTCAGCCCTGTGTTGTCCTTTCACAGCATCCCAGAATGGGTTGGGTTGGAAGGGACCATAAATATTATCTGTTCCCATCCCCTGCCATGGCAGGGACACCTTCCACTGTCCCAGGCTGCTCCAGCCCCAGTGTCCAGCCTGGCCTTGGGCACTGCCAGGGATCCAGGGGCAGCCCCAGCTGCTCTGGGCACCCTGTGCCAGGGCCTGCCCACCCTCCCAGGGAACAATTCCTTCCCAATATCCCATCTCACTCTACTCTCAGTTACCTTCCTATCAATCACTAAACCCACTCCCAAGTTCATTTCAATTTTACAAAGCAAATTATTAGAAAAGACTGGTTCCAGAACTCCCACTTATTGGAGCAAGTGATTACTTATTTCAGCATTTAAAAAGAAGATGCAGTAAGTTTTATTTCAGCCAATTAAAGAAGTTCCACGTGAGCTCCCCATCAGCCCCAACCAACTCCATGTGAGCACAGCAATGTGCAAAGCTGCCACTGAAACAGTTCAGTGAGCCTTAACCTAGAATAAATTTACCAGATCAGATCTTAACTTGAAAACTGAATTTTAGGAAACTGCAGCTTTTCTTGCAAATCTTTTCAGGCACCATGCCCTGTAAATCAGCCAGTGAGATTTCTCTGACATTCCAGTGGAAGCCTAAATTTTACCAGAGACTGCAAAGATTGAAAGTCACAGTATAATCTCACCTCCAGGTTCTGGGGCCCACTTCCCTTATCAATTAACCTGTCAGCCGACAGTCGGCTCTAATTAATTAAATCCTTTTTTAATGAAAAGAATTTGCCTTGAGCACAGTCTGTCAGCTCCAGAACCACTCTCCAATTGGGACATGTTGCAGCAAACCCCATTAAATACCTGCAGGGAACCTAACACCTGCAGCAACCTCACACTCCCCTTGGCTTCTGCAGACATGTTATTTTTCCATGTCTCTACCCTGCTGCCACAAGAGGCTCTTTCCTACTAGAACCTGCCCTTGCAGTTGGCCCTGATGCACCTTTGTTCCAGCTGCTTGCAGAAGTTATGTTTGCGTATCCATCATCCCAGAGCAGAGAGGCTCCCAGACAAAATCCTAACCCCAGAGGCCCCTGCTTTGGGGAATACTCAGTGTCTGAGATGGAGATTTCTCAAAATGCACAGAAGGAGTCATCCAGAACCCTGGCTCTAAGAATAAGGTTTCAGACTATCTCTTCTAAAATTATCCAGTGACAGACTTTGTGGATTCCATGGACACTCAGACTTTATGGACACTGAGGCTTCACAGACACACCACACTCCCATCCTCTGGAGGAGCCACGGTTTGGAAAGAACTCCCCACACAGCATCCCTGTGTGCATTCCCCAGGTGGGAGGAGACGGACACAGGGAGCTTTTCTCTGGGTGTATTGCATTAGAAAAACAGGGATAATCCCTGTGCTAATGATCCCCCTGCTCCCCTTGACTTCAAAGGGCCTGGGAACACAGCTGTAATCTTCTGAAAGTGTTAGCAAACAAAATTACAAGTTTTAACTCTACAGGTTCCAACAAATTCCCCTTGCCCTCAGTGCAGCAACAGACTTAAAAATAGATGTAATGAGCAGCTTTGGATCTGCATAAATCCCCCCTGGAGTTCATTAATGATTTCATTTCTGGCAAGACACCATGTCAAACGAGGGAGCATTATTAAAAACATACATATATTTATGTACCTGAAAGTACATTCCTGCAGATGCTCAGGCAGAAAAGGAGGCTGTGTAATTTTGGTTTACCTTTTAAAGAACATGATTGTAACGGTGTGTAACTCTAAATCCTTTTGTTCTCAGAACTAATTGCAGCTCTCCAAGGGACGCCTGAATCTGCAATTATTTTTATATTTGAGAAAATGGGGTTTGAAGGTTTACCATGGAATCATGGCATGGTTGGGGTTGGAAGGGACCTTAAATTAAAGCCCACCCAGTGCCACCCTGCCATGGGCAGGGACACTTTCCACTGTCCCAGGCTGCTCCAAGCCCCAGTGTCCAGCCTGGCCTTGGGCACTGCCAGGGATCCAGGGGCAGCCCCAGCTGCTCTGGGCACCCTGTGCCAGGGCCTGCCCACCCTCCCAGGGAACAATTCCTAATTCCCAATATCCCATCCAGCCCTGCCCTCTGGCAGTGGAAGCCATTCCCTGTGTCCTATCCCTCTAACACTTGTCCCAAGTTCCTGTCCAGCTCTCCTGGAGCCCCTTCAGACACTGGAAGGCCACAGTAAGGTCATTCCAGAGCCTCCTCTTTGCCAACAACCCTCACTCTCTCAGCCTTTGCTCACAGCAGAGCAGCTCCAGCCCCTGGAGCATCTCCATGGCCTCCTCTGGACTCATCCCAGCCTTTCAAGTCCCGTACTCAAACACAAGCAGCTCCGATCCTGCCGCCGTTTGTTCCTAATCTGCACAATAAACGTGAATTATTGCTCCGTGCAGCTCCCATTTCACACCACGGCTGCTGGTGCATGAAATCCCAGGAATGTGCCTGTTGACAAGGCAAGGTTCAGCACGTCCATCAGCAAACCACCTTCAGGAAATTCGCTCCTGGCTGATGTGTTGTTGCAAGAAGAGAAATCTCAAACACACCGTGTCAGAAAGTATGTGCTGCCTCCACCTCCCATTTACTCCTCAGGGGAAAAGGTAAATAGAGTATAAGCAATTTCTTTCTTTTTTTAAAAGAAAAAAAATCTAACCTGCCTGAGATGTAGGGAAATCGTTTACCTTCTTCCTGTCAGAGCAAGTTCTCTGCGTGCTTTTTCCATATTAAAACCACAGCCCAGCAGAATGGATTCACTCCATCTACAGAGGGCAAAGTTTAAGTTGCAGAGAGAAAATGAAAGCCCAGTGATAAACTCTGGGTTTCAAGCAGTGCTTAAGTTCCATGGTTAGCCAAAGGAAAGCAAATAAAACCTAAATATCCAAATGGAGACTGCTGAAGTCTGTTTATCATTTCCTGAAGAATCAGCTCAAAGACAGAATCCTATTCCCTGCCTCCTGTTTGCATTTGGAAATTACTTTATCCATAATATGTTTACTAAAATAAGCAACGTGAGCACATAAATTCTGAAAGCAGGCTTTTACCCACAAACTAGGCTGATCCTGAGCTTTGAAGTTTCCATAGCTGCCCTGGTTATTTTGGCCACTCCTCGTTCTGACTGCTAGCAGCAGCAGAATCATAAAACATTGCAGAAAAATGCTACAGATCCTTTGCCAAAACAAGTAACGTTCCCCCCGTAGCATCTTTCTGAATCACTTCTAGTAACATCACAATGCTGCTTCTGCCTCTCTTCCCCAGGCTCTGCTTACCAACACTGCCTGCCTGAGCACAGCAAACAACCACTGGAACAGGAACACCCTCATTCCCCTGCTTGGCTGCTGGTACTGCCTGGCACACACTGGGACTGACCTGGCTGAAAATCCCAATTTGCTACTCACTTACAAGCAAAAAAAAGGAGTTAAAAACTGCTAAAAAGGAGCAATTCCAGGAAATGTCAGGTTACAGAGTCTCTCACACACTTGTGAATGTACCCATTTTATTTTATCCACTAAGTCACACAGGATTAGTAATATCAGCTACTCAGAGAACCCCAAAAGGTTTGGTTTGGAAGGAACCTTAAAGCCCATCCAGTGCTACCCTGCCATGGGCAGGGACCTTCCACTGTCCCAGGCTGCTCCAGCCCCAGTGTCCAGCCTGGCCTTGGGCACTGCCAGGGATCCAGGGGTAGCCACAGCTGCTCTGGGCACCCTGTGCCAGGGCCTGCCCACCCTCACAGAGGAGAACTTCTTCCCAACATCCCATCCAACCCTGCCCTCCTTCAGTTTAAAGCCATTCCCTGTGTCCTGTCAGACCCAGCTGTGAACTCCAGGGCTCCAGGGTGTTTTCCTGCAGCTCCCTGGACACCCCAGAGCCCCGTGCTGACAGAGCCCTGGGGATTTGGGGTGTGCCAGGAGGATGAGCAGAGCAGAGCTGGGGCAGCGCTGCGCTGGGGAAGGGCAGCACCCAGCACTCCCCAGGAGTGTGGGACTGTGCCCTGTGCCTTGTGCTGGCACTGCCCAGCTGACCCAAAGGGCTGCAGGACAGTGACCGCCCCAAAGGGACTGTCCTGCTGGGGACACCTCACTTTTGGGGACCCCTCACTTTTGGGGACCCCATCACTGCCTTCTCAGGACACATTAACACGCTCCAAAGACAAGGGGTTTCATGTCTTTTGTGTAAACTGCCAGAGCAATCAAAACCATCATTAGAAACAAGTTACCAGCTAATCTAATTTTTAAGCATGCACAGCAATCAACTTTAAATTAATTATAATATCAGACTAAAAGGCAAAGATGTGACTTCCTGTCACACCCACAGACCCCCTAAGATGACACTGAGTGCCGCTGTTTTTTAATTACTATTTCTTCAAATGCCTTTGTTAAGCCTTTATTCCAAGTTGCCAGCCCTTTACCTGCAGGAAAACGACAATGACTTGCCCCGGGCTGATGAGGAGATGCCACACACCATCCCCAGCTGTCCCCTGTGTCCCAGCACTCTCTGAAGCCTGGTGGCTGCTGCCCCAGGGGCTGTGTGAACAGCAGCCTGTGGCAGCTCACTGTGCTTAGGGTTTGCTTCACCCAATTATTTGTTTGTCACTTGAGAGACCCGTGTATTGAGTAGGTATTGTCAGGTTATTTTTGGCCCCGATATAGTGGCAAAACATAGTGAGGCCTTGAGGTGAATAACCACCTTGGCAGCAAGGCACTAAGCTGATGTGCTGCTGAAAGGCTGGAGAGCAATTAGGTTATTTGAGTAAGAGGAGATGCTGGACAGGGCATGTGAAGACAGAGAAAACAAGCTTAAGTATTCAAACACCAACCCCCTCCTTCAAGTTGTCAGCTATTCAAGCAAGGTGTTAATTTACTGCAGGCTGGATTGTCGACAAACTTAATTTTTTTATTAATTCAAAAGATGCACAGACTTGTCCCACATGCACATATTGCCCAGCCCTTTCCAGACAAGTGGAACAGCTTGCCAGATGATTGTTATCACCATTTAACTGTATTACAGTGATTCCCACAACTCCTGGCTGTGGGCCTGGTGTGCACAGAGTGAGGGGCTGTGCAAACAGGGCCAAAGGTGGTCTGTGGAGTGATAACTTCAGACTAAGAGTCAGCATCAGACACAGAGAGCAGATCCAGAAGCAGATGGAAAAACAGCTCAGCCGAGCCCATCACCCCAGGAGGCAGCTCACAGGGTGTCAAAGGCATGCAGTGACCTGAGGAGCACGAGCCTAGGGCACAAGTCCTCTCTCCTGCTCTGTGGGTGTCACCTGGTGTCCATGGGACTGATCAGTGAATGGTGTCACAGCCACGGAGCCCCCAAACACACCTGGCACTGCAGAGGACACCCTCGGGCACCATCGTGCTGGGCACACTGTGGGAAGTGGTTCTGACCTGTCTGATGATCAAACTGGGCTTTATCTACCCAAACTCGACATCACATCCTGTCTGCACCACAGGAAGTGCATACAGCATCTGAGGGCAGCATTGGGCCATGATCTTTTAAAGAATCACAGAATCATGGAATGGGTTGGGTTGGAAAAGACCTCAAAGCTCATCTCATTCTAACCCCCCTTCCATGGGACACCTTCCATCAGACCAGCTTGCTCCAAGCCCCATCCAACCTGGCCTTGGGACACCTTCCAGAGGGTCACTTTAAGAAGATATTTATTTTTGTAAAATATTTATGCAGATACACCTACTTCTATAAGATAAGTGCCTTCCAAGTACAAATTCATAGGTTACTAATTTGGGCATAACATATCTAGAGAAACCACTGGAAAAATACAAGAGTAGGTACAACATCCAAGTTTTAGGAAGGAACACTGACCCCCAGCACAGAAAAAAGCATTAGACAAGAAAAATGACCTCTGCAACACAGAAACAAGAGTTTTCTAATTCAATCCATAGAGCCAGTTGGTTTGGCTTTACCCTTCCAAGTGGTCAAGGATGAGGTTCTGCACCCAAAGGTTATGATTTCTCTTGGAGCCTGGACTGAGCAGGTCACAGGGAGCTGTTTGCTCATGGCTGGCTGCAGATGACAGGACACCTCTTGCTGCACAGGGAGCAGCACCACAGGCACAGGGACATCCCCAGAGCCAGTGTGAGCTCATCCCTCTGACCACCACAGGCAGTTGCTGGTGGTGCTGTCTGGCTGCAGACACCATTGCACAAGGATGAACTGGGTTATAATGAGCTGGTTGCTCAAGAACCACTTCTTCAAAATGACTCTGGCTGGAGTGGCTTTAAATGTGTCTGATGCAGCCACGGGATTTCTCTTGGCATGGGAAAAGAGGATGAACCTGGTGTTCCAGGATTGCTAGGACTGCTCCTGAGCATGCTCTCATCCCTGAATGTGTTCAGAGAACCTGGCACAACCCTTCCACACTGCTCTTTCCAAAACCCTGACTGCTTTCCATCCTTCCACCCACGTGGTAAATCTTTCCCAGATCCCAAGGGTCTCTGGAGGCTGTGTATTCATATAGCAACAGTCCTCATCTTCAAATCAACACCCACTTGACTGGGAGTTAGAAACACAATGCTGAACTTCTGGCAATGAATGAAGACCAGAATGAAGACCAGGATCATTCCTCTGCCTTTCCTGATGAAGAGGTGAGGTGAGAGCCCAGGAGTTCACCCCATTTCTTCCACTTGAAAACTATGTAAGACCCATGTAGACCTCAGGAAGATCATCAGGAGAACCTGAAGAAGCTCTCCTAGATGGAATCAGATGGAAAGGGAAAGATTTCACCTGTTCTCTCTCAGGGAGTGTCAGAAACTCAGCATCAGACTTTCCATCTGTCACAGCCCGAAGTGTCTCCCTGCCTCCCTAACCAAAATCCCTGAGGATCAACTGCCTTGGGAGAGCAATTCCCTTAATGACAACAATCTCTTTGTGCTACCCCAGGGAGCCAGGAGAGCTGGTATTTGAAGTTCCAAAGCCGACCCACCCCTGAGGTTGAGATCCATAGCAGGCACTGTACTCCTGGCACAGCTCCCCACCCCTCCCCAGGGGCAGCAGGTCCTGCCTGGTGCTGAAAAACTGCCAAAGTCAGATTTTAATAATAATTTATCTCAGCAACATGGGCAAGGAGAAAAGAAAAAACCCAACAGTTATTATCACAGGACAGAACAAACTGGTGCTGAGGTCCCCAGGCAGCTCCCACACCTGCTGAAAGCTGCACAGGCCCCAGGCAAACAGCCCCAGCAATAAACCCAGCCAGCAGCAGCAAAACCAGGACCTTGCTCATCTGCTTTTTATTTTTAAACGCTGCTTCTCTTAACAAATGAAGTTCCAGTGCTTATGGGACCAACAACCTAGTAAATGAACTAAGTATTTATTGTGGCTTTATTACTTGGCAGACCCATTTCCATGGAGTCATTTTTCCTTAGGACCCAGCTTGCTCTGCAGCAGCTGTTTTCTATTACCAGCCACTCAAATTCCTTTGCCTCTAATTTCCAAAAGTGCCCACTAACTTGAAGTATTTGGAAACTACAGCAAATGGCTGTGGGAGCTCAGCAGCACTTTCACCTCATCCCTCTTCCCAGGTTCTTCCCCGTCTCCCTCACCAAGGCCTGAGCTGGCCCAGGTGGCCCCAGCTCTCCAGACCCCCCAAGCCTCCTGACCCCCAATGTTTGTGAAACCCCATGAAGGACCCTCAGAGTACAAAGTGACCCAGGAAGGTTCCCACTGGGGGGCTGGGGGAGAAGGTGGTTTGGCCCATGCCATGCATGACTTTTGAATCACTACAGGTGAGGGGGTAACAGAGCTTTGGGGAGCTCCTCTGACTGCGAACAGGAGATTGGAATAAATTAGGTGGCTCTGGAGGGCTCAGGGCAAGCTGTGAGTGTGCCCTGAGCCAGGATTTCAAGTGCCAGGGGAAATCATGCTGCATCAACACAGACTCCAGCTCTGGTGGGATTTGGGTCCTGTGCTGCTGGACTTGTGAACTCTCTCCTGGCCCCACTCTGAACAGCCTTAGCAAGCTGAGGTACTCAGCTCCAATAAAAAAGAAAAGAAAAAGGTTTCTTGGGAACAACATTTTTGGCTTAGAAATTCCACCCTGTGAGGGTGGGCAGGCCCTGGCACAGGGTGCCCAGAGCAGCTGGGGCTGCCCCTGGATCCCTGGCAGTGCCCAAGGCCAGGCTGGACACTGGGGCTTGGAGCAGCCTGGGACAGTGGGAGGTGTCCCTGCCATGGCAGGGGTGGAATGGGATGATCTTTAAGGTTCCTTCCAACCCAACCCATTCTGGGATTCTACAATTCTATGATAATTACAGAAGGAGCCCCCTCCCAGCTCCCACCTCACTCTCCCAGCACATGGAAGTCAAGGCCATTAACTGCTCTAAAGGGCACTTCACTCAGTTTATCTGCTCCTCTGTTTGCCACTTTCTAAGTATACATTGATATTGGCTTTTTTAAACCACTTGAACACTGTGCAAGGCCCTTTCAGACACACTTGAAGCCTCTCTCAGTCAGTCACATCCAGCTTGGAAAACAGCTTCTGTTACACTGAATAACTGAATGCATTGGACAGCACCAGGACAAGTGCTGATGGCAGCTGAAGCTGTGTCCTGATCCCAGGCTGGTCCTCCAGCACCTTGGTGGGGGCAGCCCCTCTGCCCCTGCCCAGGCTCTGCCTCCTCCCACCCCATCTTTCACTTCAGCAATGCAGAATAACCCTACTTTTTTGTTTTTTTGTTTTTTTTTTTCTGTGTTTGGGTTTCTGGTGAGAAATCACTCAGCTCACACTGCCCAACTTTGGTGCCCAAAGCCAGGGCAGCAGCCAGGTGGGGGAAGAGAATGGGACCTGCTGGGGACAGGGACAGCAAAAGGGGCTCCAGTCCCCCTCATTCACCAACATCCTGTAAGGATAAGAAAAAAGGAAATCTCAGTGATCCAGGGGGGCTGAGAGTCCCCAGGGTGCCCCGGGATTTATTCCTGTGGCTCTCATCCAGAAGAGCCCTCAAGTAAATGCTGGGTGTTAACAAGTGTTTGAAGCCAGTGGAGCAAGGAAGCACAACACTGAGCTGAAGCCTGAACAAGGACAAATCTGTCTTTTTATTCTGCCCCCTGAGCCTAGAAATGTTCTCTCACAACCCCCTCCATCTCCTGAGACTCACAGCATCCCTTCACAACCAGGCCCTGCCTTTTCCTTTGGATAATCTGTGCTGAGCGCTGAGAAAGCTAAAAATTCACCAGATTAAAGTCTCATCCTTCACAAAGTCTTCTTTGCCACCACAAGGAACGTGGCAGCTCTCACCGGGAAGCTTGATTTCAGTTTTTCTGCCTACTCAGACAAATATTATTGCACTCAGGTCATACACTGAAGAGTTTCTTCATACATTCAGACTCTGTGTTTTTCTAGGAAAAAAAAAAAAAAAAGCTGAGATTTTGGAAAGCAACAGTGAGATCTGCCTGTGGTTCTCCACTCCTATTCCCACACTGGAAAACAACGACTAATTCATGGAACCCCATGGGCTTTTGTGGGCAGCCTGAGTGATAAAATAACATCTGACTTCGTGGGATCGTTTTGTGTGGAGAGACATTTAAAATATGTCAGGGTGGTGATTAATCATGGAATGGTTTGGGTTGGAAGGGACCTTAAAGCTCAACTCATTCCAGCCCCTGCTGTGGAAAGGGACACTTCCACCAGACCTGGTTGCTCCAAACCCTGCCCAACCTTGTTGAAGGCAAAAGGCGTTCTTGTTTGGGGGACAATTGAGAACTGGAAGAAAAAAAAAAGCCTTTTTGCTTTGCTTTTAAGCACCTTTTAAGACTTCATTAAAAGAACAACAAAAAAACAAAAAGAAAAAAACCCCACAATTCCTGTAGACATCCCTGCAAAACTCCTACTGACATCCAGAGTGTCATGACTGTAGGATATGGGATATTTTGGGGGGCTTTTTCTTTTTTAACTTACAGTAGCTGTCTGACAGCCCTTGCTCAGGCTGTGGAATTGTGCCAAGTGAGGAGGCATTAGATCCTGTGGGAGAAGGGCTCGGGAGGTGACCTGGAGGCTTGGTGGCACAGCTGGGAGTTTGGGAAGCCTGGGCAATCTGCGTACCCCACAGC
The DNA here is from genome assembly GCA_013398275.1 of Promerops cafer. Taxonomy (NCBI): domain Eukaryota; kingdom Metazoa; phylum Chordata; class Aves; order Passeriformes; family Nectariniidae; genus Promerops; species Promerops cafer. Next base: position 127,952 of record VZSE01010355.1, read on the forward strand.
CACACCCCGAGCACATTCTGCACAGCTCTCCTGACTTCAAACCATCTTAGAAGAGAGGCTGGTGGTGCAACTTGGGTCGTGGCTGGGAATCAACCACTTCTCTCTGGGTAAAGTAGGTAAAGTTAATTGATGGCCCATTCCTTCTCTCTTTTTTGAAATTTTATTTTCGAGCCACCCAGGGCACGCAGTGGCCCACAATATTCCCTGTGCTGCAGGAGGCACCACTGCTCCCCTCAAGGGCTGGGGTGGCAGTGGCACAGCCAGGGAATGCCCTGTGCCAGCTGTCCCCTCCCTCCAGCTGGGTCCTGGGTGCCCCCAACAGGCCTCGAGGGAGCCCCGTGGTCCCCTTACAACCCAGGCAAGGGGCTGTGGAACTGGAGTCCATCCAAAACCAACATTAAATGACAAATCCAGGGAAGGAGCCCACGTTGTCCAGTGCTACCTACAACCACAGATCCATTGTGTGGTGTCCTTGGCCTAACTCCTGGGTTAAACCTGGGTTAAACCCACTGCCAGGCTGAGCCTCCTGGCAGGAGTGGCTCTGCTGAGGTGACACGTGATGGAAACGTGGCCCCTCCGCTGTGACATTGCTGTGCTTTTCCAATGAAATTGGAATGCATTTGAGGAGATAAAAAACACCTGGCAAAGCACAGTGAAGCTATGTAAGAGAGAGAACAGGAGGGGGAAAAAAATCTTGTACAAGCAGCAAAACAATACAGCTTTATCTAATCTCGGCAACTTATTGCTGCTTGTCTGCCTGTGTGTGTTTTACTGACAAAATAAAATAAATTGAATCAGCTCACACACGATAACATGCTCTTTCCTACCTCATACTAATTGCTTGGCTAATTGATGTTTGTTGAACTTTCTCCATTTCATTGAGTGATTAGGTACAAAGCTAACAGTTGACATCTGTAGGCGCTTAACTGGCGTCTGTAATTACTGTTAATGTTAAATAATTGTTAGTTAATTGGAGTGGTAACTGACTGAATGGAATCCAGATTGTGAAGCAAAAAGAGACCTAGTTAAATAAACATACATTTTCAGAGAAAATAACATTTTATTACAAGGGAGAGACTAACAGCAGGCCAGATAGGGGAGGTCTGCAGGATGCTCCATTCTCCAAATCTCACAGCAGCCTCCAGCCTGGACTCCCCTAACCACAGGTATGGCAAGGCAGGATCTCTGTCACCAAAACACTCCTATCTCAAGAATTTTTCCACCTTCTGTTGAGCCAATTAGCACAATTTTACAGCCCAACACTGATGTCTTTTTTGAGAAAATCAAATACAGGCTAATCTACAAAACAAATATTCCCTCCACGTTAGATACAATTGTGTGGGCAAATATTGCCATTTTGCTCTCTAGCCTGGAATAGCTTGACTTTGCAAAAATCCACAGCCTTAAATGAACTCTTGGGGGCATGAGATCACCAACTGACCACAAAGGTACTTGATACCAGCCCAAAGGGGCAGGGATGCCCAGAACAACACTTGCAACTTCTCCCTCTGCTGTTTTGGTCAGGAAAAGCCAATGCCTTTGGATGTTTGTACCATGCTGGCTGCTTTCTGCTTTTGTTTTGAATTACTAACCTGAAAGTTACCTGTGAAGCCTTGACAGGCTCCTGTTTTGTAAGTTTAACAACTTAAGAATCTGAAATTTTTGGAAGAGGCTACCTCAGACTTTCACCTGCCCCTCTGGGCACATCACATTATCCAGCAACAGAACAACACTGGGACCCCACAGCTCTGACACCTCCCAGCACTGGGACCCCACAGCTCAGCTGGCAGCCACAGTCCAGCCAAAAAACCACCAGCACACAGAGAAGGAGAGGGCATGGAAGGCACAGGACTGGAGAGGGGTGGTTTGTGCTTAGGAGGTGCAGCCATAAGGGATGTTATGAACAAATTCCTTGCTCAGATGAAGCCTCCCTGGCACAGGAATAGCTGCCTTGCTCTTTTCTGCAGCAGAACAAAGCACCATTGCAAGACATTTATCGGCCTTTGTCTCTGCTTCACTTGGAAGTCGAGAGTGAAGTGACCCAGCAGCTCTTCTAATCTAACTCGGGGGTACCAGAAACCCAGGCTCTCCAAACCCACAGCTTTTTCCAGTGCTCAGCTTCTCCCTAATGAGACACTGAACTTCCACATGGAAAATCCTGAAAAGGCATTTGAAACCCACAAAACACCAGCAAACCAGTGATTCAAAGCCACCAGGGAAGCCTCCACCAGAAAGGTGAGGAGACGCCACTGGCAGAGAGTCACTTTTGGGGGTCACATCAGAACTGCCACAAAACCAGACATCTGGGATGACACAGCAATCCCTGGGGTTTGCTGGCCTGGGGCCAGTTCCCTGCTGTGCTGGGGTTGCTCCAGAGCTCTGAGAACAGGGGAGGAAGAGGCATTCCAGTGAGAAGAGGCAGCAGGGAGCAGCCACCCCAAAAACTGCAAGCAAGGCTGAGAACACACCCCAAGTGAGTGAGGATGTTCTGTGGATTCCTCCAGACCCTGGAAAGGAGGGAGGCAGCCCCAGCCAGTCCTCTGGCACACTGACCACATTAACACTGCACGTGTGCTGCCTGCAGAGCACTGGATCCACTTCCATCCAACTTGAGATGCCGTGGGGATGGTTTATTCAGGAGTGAGAGCACCTCTCCACAGCCAAGGATCTCCTGTGAAGGGATCAGCAGGGAAGGAATTGCCAGCTTTAGCTCCCTGCTTGTTTACAGAAACAGATGTTGTAGAGGATCCTCAAGAAATGCTTCACCACAGAAGCCAAGGGGAGAAACAACAACACGCCTGTTTTTTCTAGGGCAGGATATTGCTGTAGAACCACCTAAAAAGCCAGGGCTTGATCTGACTGGTATTTCAGCCACCAGTGAAGTCTCCTAACCCAGATGCCTTGATCTACCTCCAGCTGAGAGTATAAATATTTCCCTGACAGCTGGTGGTGCCACGCAGCAGAAGGATTCATAAAGTTTACATGAACATCCTGTAAACAATTTGAACATAAAAAGCTCTAACAGCCCAATTGTGCTTCTGATCAAAGGCAAACTTCAATATACAGCACAAATGAAAACTTCACCACTTTGGGACTCATTTCTCCCTTCAGGAAAAGCTGTTTTCCAAGGGTATGTAGGAGGGAGTTAACATAAATGAACCACACAGTTGTAGTAGGAGCTGCCTGCTCTGCAGCTTCAGATGTGTGTATTTAAATTATTGAGAGATAATGGAATTTAATTACGCTGGGAAGGCACATTACAAAAATTCAAGAACAAACCCTGTGCTTTGGCTGGGATTAATGGTGCTGAGGTGAAACTCTCAGAGGGTGTGGGGCAGTTCTGTTCCTTCAATGACATATGGACTACAGGCAGCAATCCCAGCTGGGAGGGCCATCCCACAGGGAGTGAGGGAGGGAGAACGGGAGCTGCAGGTGGGGGATGCTCTCCTCTGCCAGCTCGTCTCCAACTCATTTATTCAGACACTGACAGCTCCTTTGTCAAGCATCACCAAGGGCCCAGACCCTTGGGTGCTCACCTCCCAGCACAGCCAGCTGGATTCCCAAGGGAACCATCTCCCTGGGTAATTCAAGCATTACAAGGTGTTCCTGCCAGAGCCGAGGAACGCAGGGCTCTAATTCATGACCAGGGACCGCTCACTCAGGGGCAGCTACAGGAACTCCTGCTCTGGGGACCAAGCTCCATCCCTCCCAGATTCCCAGCCCTGCTGCAGACACAGAGGGCTGGGGACCTCTGGGAGTGGTGGCAGCATGGAGGTGACAGGGGAACCCCACAGTCCTTTCCACTGCTCGGCTCTGACACGAGTCCCAGCCCTGAGGAACCCCAACATCCACTGGCTGCCCCCCAAAGCTCACAGGACCCTTCTAGATTCAGTGATGCACCTTTCCATTCAGCTCCAAGGGCAGCCAAGTCCTAAATGGGAGCTGAGAGACTTCTCCTCAAGAGGTAAATTTTACCAGCTTTTCTAGAGAGGGTTGGGGGGGGGAGGGGATTTCACTTGGCTCTAGATTTTTAAAATTCTTAGTGTTTCTCAGGAAGGGACTGTTCCACATTACACATCCACACTAATCCATCACTCCTTGAGCCTGGGCACACCTTAAGCTTTGAAGTCCACAATGAAATGACAGGAAGGGAACAAAATGTATACATGAGACGTAAAATGCTTCAGGATTTGTACCTGCTCTGTAAATACATTACTTCTGTAATTTCTGCTACTTCAGTTATGAATAATACTAAAAAATAAAAAACCAAAAAGGCAAGAAAAACCTAAGCAGTGTGTGAGACACGGGTGGCTGTGGGACATCCAAGAGGAGTGGCCACGGACACAGAGGGCCGGACGCTGTCAGCCTGCCCAGCCCTCCCAGCCTGGCAGCTTGCAAGGTTTCATCATGATTTACCCAATGCAAATCTGACCTTTCTTAAGAGTGACTTTTATTGCTTTTGGCAAAAGCAGCCGTGGACAACACAGTGGGGAAGAGCTGGCTTGGAAGCGAACAGCCTGAGCTGCAGAGAGGGAACTTGAACTCAGAATTTATCAAACTGACAGCCCCCGGCCACTCAGAGCTCCCCAGGGCCAGCACTCAGAGCAGGAACAGCCCCCCCAGTCCCGGCAGAGGGCCCAGCACCTGCCTGCCAGCAATTACTGACATTATCTCCAAACAGGGGAGCTTTTCTGAGCTTCTTTTCCTGATATTTTGTAGTCTGAATGCTAATCCCTTTGACAAAACTGTCCCCTATGCTTTTTCCGTTCTCTTTCCCCTTAATCTCTTTCTCCCAGTGGAAAAAAGAAAAAAGAGGGTAAGGAGAAAAAAAAAAAAAAAAAAAGAAAATACCAGCCAGCCTAGTTTGGCCGCACCTGGATTTGCATTGATTCCTCCCTTGTCATTCATGTTACCAACAGGAATTAGCATATGGCTTTAAGGGGAAACTCAGGAGGAGAAAAGAAAGATGCCATTTTGATGGAAATAAGGGGCAAAGGAATAATCTACCATCAACTAAAAAGCTTATTTGTGTACGGTTTCCCAAGCAAAGCTTCGAAAAGCCCATGTTGATTTTAGGCTACACAAAGAAACCTTAATCCTTTCAAGGGAACTAAATCACCAAAGAAAAGTACCTCGGAAGAAAAGGCTCCCTGTCAAGCATGGGTATTCACATCCAAAGGGATGCCACGAATCAAGCTCCGTAAGTAAACAGCAATAAGAATGTGGGAAACGTGTTTGAGTCAAAAAAGAAAACCAAAGGAAGAGGAAGAGGGGCCTACTCTTCATCAGTCACCTCCTGGGGAGGAGAGGAGCCCCTCACCCTGGTTACAGGCCTGTGCCAGGAATGTGGATTCACCCCGGCTTCTCCTGCCCTGGCCCAGCCCCAAGAAAGGGCTGCTCAAATGCCAAAGCTTTTTACAGCAAATTAGCAAAATAAAGATGCAGTCACATGTAGTTTGGGGGCCTGGGGTCACTCCAGACACGCAGCTCTTCCCTTCTAATGGCTGTGCCACCTATTCTCAGCCTCCAGAGGGGCCTGGGGAACCTGTAAATGCCATTAATCACAAAGGATAGATCAGCTTGCCAAGTGAGATAACCTGGTTAGACCACAGAAATAATCCAGACTGTACTTCCAGAGGATGCTAATACATGAAAAACAGGACTATGGATCCGTAATGCAATTAAATCCAGGTATAATTCAATATCCAGCAGAAGCCTTCAGAAGCAGCAGCGGATCAGCATGGGAATCCCAAAGGTAACAGGGTCACATTCTGTCCCCAGTTAAACCACCACAGCTTCGTGGAATTCAAAAGCACAGAGAAGCACTGGAATGACTCACTGGAGTAACAAACCAAACCCGGGGAGAAGCACAAAGGGCAAATACTGAGCAAATCCACACCCGGCCAACAAAACACACCTGAATTTCAAACGAGTCAAATCTGCCTCTTCTAACACAAAGAGTGTTCCAAACCCCATCAGATACAACCCTGGGTTTACAGCTGGAAGCTCACCCGTTTCCAGGCACTTCCCACGTGCCGCCAGAGAAAAGCAGGACACTGGGGTAAAAACCAGACGCGTTTTCAAGGCTTTGAATTATACTTGTTTGTGCAAGTCACACCTGGAGCTGCCCCCTCCACCCTCCTTGCAAAAACACCAACCAGACCAAAACCAGGAATTCCACCCGAAGCATCCCCACGGCCTTTCTAACAGGGGCGCTCCAGGCCCAGCTCCGCACGGCAGCTCACGGGCGCTGATTTAGGGCAAGCTTCCCCTTAATGTGCTGTTATATCATTAGCTGCTCTGTCTTTGGATTGCTGTTTGGAAGAAATTAATGGGACACTGAATATTTAAATGTGGCCCTCTCTATCATTTATTAACTCTACAGAAAGCACACAGCACAGTAAGCCATGGTTTATGACTATTATCCTGTGAATACTAAACGTTGGCTGGTTATTACTGTCAGCAGTGCAAATTGGCTATTCATAATTCCACGTCTATCATGGAGCTGATGAGTAACAATCAAGTTAAAACATTTTGAAAACTCTTACAGTTATTTAAATGAGCTTAAATTAAAGCCATTTGTAAAATAAACTATTCCCTAATATTGTTATTTAAATTAATTCTGACCTGGCAGGCAATGCATTATTTAAAGCCTATATTTTATATTAAGCAAAGCAATTACCAAGCATACAGAACACGTCTGAAACCCAGAGAAACATAAAGAGCACTAACAAGCTGATTGCAACATTTCTGCAAGACAAGTTACATTTCATCTCCCATTGAAATTGCCATGAAAAGAAACGTGTGGGGAAAAAAGGAAAATAAATCTGTTTGGGATGTGAATTGCAGCCTTACCTTTATTTGTGACAGCGTTGAACAGTTTCTCAGAGCTGGCATCAGATGCCTGAAAGACCAATAAAAAAAAAAGAAAGAAAAAAAGAAGTTACATTTTGTAGCAGTGACAGATTTCCGAAGGCATGGCGGAGTATTTATGCACAGGCAGAGGTGTGTATATTTTAGGGAAACAAATCAGGAGACAAAACCAGGGGCGCTGGAAGCGGCGGCTCCGGAGGCCGTGTCCATGAGGTGGTGCTGTTTGGCTGTGCTTCGCCGCCCTGCAGTGCAGATATTTCTTTGGAAATATTCTATTTCATAAAGAAATGGGGGTTTTCTTCAACATTAGCTGCACAGACACTGTATCTTTGTACTGCCATTATCCAATACATTCCGACATTGATTTTGCGATGGAGAAGAGTCATGATTTCAAACCAGACAGCCCAGTCTCAGGAATTTCCAGAACTGCAGATTTCTTAAATTAATTTTTAAAGTATTTTTTGGATCCCTGCTGTGTGAACATTCGATTTTTACCACCTTCAAAGCAGCGCTGATAACTTAGGTTAGTAATTTCATAAATTGCTGTTGCAAACTCTGAGTATTTAGGATCAGTGTGTATTTCCACTTCGGCTTTGCCTTCCTCAGAATAACTGATTCTTGACACCTTGCTGTGTAAACTAATAAACCTTTTCTTTTTCATCAAGCCACCTTTTTTCATGGAGGTTTTCCCCCTTAATATTGTGTTAGTAGCTTGTCTATTCCTGCTGTTTCTATGCCAGGGTGCCAGCTCAGCTCTCCACCCATATAAAAAGCTTTCTTTCACTTTCACACAAAACCATTGATCTCCCCCTTCCAGAAATTCCAACAGCACAAAACCAGGCAGGGAAGGAACAGAAAATGTTCATTTTGCAAACAGCCCGAGCCCAAGAGCACCAAACACTCGGTTTCTGCCAGCTGTGTGCTGCTGTGCTTGGGCACACACACAGGCAACTGCAGCTCAAACTTCTCCCACCTCTGCACCCACAAAAAGCACAGAGCTGTTCAATCCCGAACCCAGCCCCGCTGAGAAACAGCTGCTCCTGGAAAATACAGGGAGAACGTGCTCAGAACAGAACACTGCAAACGGGGTTAAAATGTAACACTTGAGAAAGAGTTTAATTTTTCCCTAGAAACTGTTTTCTTGCTAGATTCAGGAACAATAATTGAAAGCACTGTTTGGAAAGCAGGCTGTGGGGATTTTTTTTGTTAAAGGGAAGGAATTTCTCAGTTCAAAACCAGGTAAAAATCACCAGACAATCAACATATACGTTCATTATCTCAACTGCACTAAAAACTTGGATGTGAAACTCCCGATAAATGAGTAGACATGGCTCAGACCGTGCATCACAGTGTAGGAATACACTGAAAAAATTTGTTTGCCCTCAAGTTAGCGACAGACAAGATTTCTATGATTAATTATTAAAAATAGCTTTATTCTTTTTCAGACTTCTAGACAAATTTTACAAGATTACTGCTGGCTTATTTGAAAGCCGAGCTGGTGCATTTCATCTCAACTAAATACCTTGTAAACACTGGATTTATTACCCAATGATGGATTTATTATTCAGTGACGACTTTCTCTAAATTAATGAAAATATGTGAATAATGCACAAATTGAAGAGATCAAGAAGGCCATGTGCTTTAAAGAGCAGCCCAGTGTTAGTCCAACAAGAGGCTCAATGATTTCCTACTCTTGCAAATCAGCCTGCTTAAAAATAATCTTTCCCAGTGAATTTCAGCTGTTGTTGTCTTCTCAAATGCAGCTTTTCTCTGAAGCCAAAACTCTCTGAACCAGTCCTTCTTTTTAGAAAGCAAATCCAATATTAAAAACCAAACAAACTTCTTACAGATTCAGCTATTACTTTATTTTACTGTTTCAAAACAAAACAGCACACGGAAGCTCCGTGTTTCCTATCGCTTGATTTTCCCAAGCACTACAAAGAGGAAAACATCTTTTTAAGAAGTTTGCTCTAATGCCAAGCGTTAACCAAGAGATTGTTTTTTAAGCCATGGTTTTTCAGGTGCAATCTTTTTCTGTGCTGTCGCATACCCCAGTCACAAACAGTGCTGTGACACCTGGAAGGGGCACACCTCGAACAAAACGCAGCCTGCCCGAGGATTGCTCCGGAGCAACCTGGCAGATGATTATCCATGTAACACACATCTAAAAAAAGGAATTATTTTACAAAGACAAAGCTCGTCCAAGAGCGAAGCTCATTTTGCATTACTGACCACACACAACCGAATGGAAGAGCAACTTGAAATAACCACACTGCCTGCATTACCGTGAAAATAACCCAAACCCAAACGCTGGCTGGAACGGCGAGATGAACTTGGCCTGCCTATTTCCTTACTTAAAAATTGGGTTTTAAATACAAAATAGCAATTAGGGTGACGTATCGGTGATACAGAGGCGAACACAATCTCTGCCAGCAGACACACGGTGTACCAATTTCCATGCAACTATTATTTTTCCACAGCTAGACAGTCACATCACGCAACAACACTAAAGAAACAAAAAACCCAACTGATTCAAGAACCCGCAACAACTCAGCACTACCCCAGAAGGAGGAAATTCGGTGCCTGTGCAGTGCTGTCTTAAACCCTGCTCTGTACGGACAGGAATCGGCGCAGACAACAAAGTGCCTTTATGTGCACGGTGGGTGCGATGTGACCGAACCTGGATGTTCAGCGGCGGAGAGGAGCTCGGCTTTCCCTTCCCATACACCAGCCAAGTGCAACTCTCTCTTCGCTCCCCTTTATCCCGATCTTCCCGGGTCTCACTTGAGCAGCAGATGAGCACTGTCTGCTGGCACCGTGACATTTGGGGACAGCACCGGGTTATCCGGGGTGCTGCCCAAGGAGCCCCCTCGGTTTCTCCTGCACGGAGCCGGAGCTGGTGACATACAGTTCCCTTCCTCGCACTTTGGCCGTTTTCCCTTACAAATCCCCTTGTTACCAAGCGCGGCTTAATCCTTTTCACCGCGAAATGAAACAAGTCAGCAATCCCTGGGCTTAAAGAAAAATAAAACCCAACAAACCACAGTGAAAATAAATGACCCAAAGAGTATTTTTCCCTCACCAAGGAATGTGCTGCCGTTCGAGGGGATGTATGACTAAAATATTTCCTGTCCAGACAGCGCAGCCTGACTCACTGCTGGCACGGCCCGGCCCCGCCGCGGCACTTGCACCGGCCCCGCACCTGCCCGCGGAGCCAGCGCGGCCCCGCCGCCCCTTCCGC
>VZSE01010355.1:138833-216333 GCA_013398275.1 Promerops cafer
GGGGTCCCCGCGGCGGGGCGGCCCGGCCGGGGGGGGAGGCTCCGCGGGAGCCGCGCTGCTTCCGCCAGCGGCCGGCCCGGAGCAGCCTGCGGAGCTGTGCGGAGCCTCCGGCAGCGGCTCCTCGGTGCGGTGCGAGGGACCCGCGGAGCCGCACAGTCCCCCCTGCCCCGGGATGGCGGCACACGCACACGAGCATCAGTCGCGAAAGCTCCACGAACATCATTCTCTAGAGCTCCGCGGGAGGAAAACACGATTGAAAACATCGTATTGCATTTAGCAATTCTTTGGTTTTAGCGGAAATTTAATTTTCTTTTTTTTCTTTCTTTTTTTTTAAGTGGGAAAAACCAATGTCCCCATCTGCAGGCAGGGTGGCCTGCCGGGGACCCCGGCTACTCGCTGAGATGTGGTTTCTCTCTGAGCCCCCTGTGCAGAGACTCGCCTGACTACTTCCAGCACTGAACATTATTGTCAAGGGACAGTGGATTTCCCACTCGCTGCAGGTTTTCCTTAAGCGCAGCACACCATTAGTAATGGCCACCGCGAAAAATAAACACACAGATACGTGATGATATAAATGATTACTCACTGAAGCGCAGCGCTCAGGGCCAAATGATGTTTCCTGGGAAGATGAGAGGCAGTTATGCACATTGGCACAGTAGCTCCATACGGTGAGATGTTCCCTGGGAAAGGGATAGGTGCTAAGAGGGGATTTACGGCCTTGCAAGACCATGCCCAGGGAGCGTTTTCAAGATTTCAAACCTGGAAATGTGTTTCAAACCCATACCAGGCTAGGAGTGCTAATGGAATTAAACTCCCATGGGTTCCACTTGAATTTGAGCTAAATCCTCAGAAACAGGGTTGACAAGTCCTATTCACTCCAACTCCTGTGGCACAGCTCAGCCTGGAGGAGGTGATTCTCCTAAGGAAAAGATGGGAACTACCTATACCAGCCCGAAAACAAGGGCAGGACAAGAGCTGTGTGTGCCTGCTCGGCCTTACCTGAGCCAAGATTATAGTTATGTGCCCAAAATCCAACGGCAGCTTGGAAAGGTTCATGTATATCCTGGCCCAGCCCCGAGCTCACCTCGGGGCAGGATGACGAGGGCCTGCCCTTCTCCTTGCTCCAGGGCACCGAGGTGGCTCTGGGCTCTCCCCCAGCAGTGACAAGGTGCAGGTGGCTGCAGCAGCTCTGGTGGCGCTGCCCAGGAGCAAATCCCACAGCATGTGAGAGGAAGGGGGAATCATGATCTGGCTGTCCACACAAGCACAAGTGAGGGGAAGGGGGAATCATGATCTGACTGTCCACACAAGCACAAGTGCCATAATTAAGAAAGAACGCCTACCTATTACCCATGTAGAACTACATGATTTTATGCAAATATTTCCCCTTCATTCCTTATTCCATCACTGTATGATCCATTTAAGAATCCATTTAAGTTTTGCCCTTCAGTGGCTTCTCCAAGATTCTTATCTGAGGTGCAGTACCACTGACTGTGGTGGTTTCAGCTGGGACAGGGGGGTGGGAAGATGTACAAAGAACAATAATGCTACACAGGAGATGAACACACCCAGCACAGCTCCAGAGTCAGAGCGTGGCCGCAGACACCACAGTGCTTTCGTGCCATGGCTGCTCCTGGGTGAACGCTTTGGTGAAACTGGGACAAGTGGTCTCCACTGGAAAATTAAAGAATTGTGGCCAGCCTCAGATCCTGGTATGGCAATGGAAATGAGTTCTCCAGGACTGTCCAGCTGAGTAGGTTATCCCCACATTTCCACACCATAACTGAGCATGGATTTTGGCTGTTAACTTTCACAGGTTTTTACATCTAATAAATATGTATTTGCATCTAATAAATATATACTGCAAAGATAATGCTGTGCTGTCAGAGAGTTGGTTTTCATCTTCTCTTAGAAAGCCAACAGAAATGGCTTCAGGTCTGGTCTCTGGAATCAAGAGTGGGTGGTGGCCGAAAGCCATTGCAGCCCCTTGGCCAGGGATATTGCTTGAGTGCAGATTGCAGTCCCCACCAAAAATAAATTGATAAAGGCATGAAGCTGGCAGAGTGTTCTCTGTTCAGTCATAGCACTTGGGGACTCCATGGACCGATGGTGAGGCTGTACCTGGACGAGGAATTCAATGCACAGTACCAAGGTGTGGCAGCTCATGTATTCTATGAGCACCTTGGTCAAGACTTTCCACATCCTGACATGGTAAGAACGGATCTAATTAAAGCCTAGGTTCCTCACAAGACTTTAATTTGATGCATTTAGCCTGGATTAAATGACAGGCTTGTCTGTACTGGATTTTTCCAATGTTAACCACATGCCACACCTGAAATATCAGCACACAGAGAATCAGAAATGCATTTACCTGCTCATCTCCCTGGGGCTGTGAGGGTTTATTGGCAGGGCTCTGGGCCTCATTATGTTCATTATTCGTGCCTTACAGATAAATTGAGGACCTCTGTTTTCCTGCTACAAAATTACCCATGGACAAAATGTGTTGTGCAATTCTGAATGAGAAATTTGGAGTTCAGAAATTCACTCAAAGCCAAATTAAATCAAAGGGACCCCTCCTCCCTGCAGTGATTTGAATGCCTTTGGATCAAGCTTCACCCTCTCCTGACAGCAATACTTTCCTGTGCTTTAGGTTATGCCTGGATAGGTTTTTGAAACCTTCTGTCTCTTATCTATGTAGGACCTTGCCAGAATTTTTTTCATCTGTCTGTGGTCTCTGTCAGTGTCGACATTTGTTTCTGCCACAACAACAGCCAAATGAAGTGCATTGAACTTGGATCAAAAGTAATTTCAAGATCTTCCACTCTCTGGAAGAGGTTTTCAGATCCAAGTATTTTATTAAAATGACCTAAAGCTGCCCAGACAGCAGGCAGGGAAGCAGACATTCGTTTCCAAGTCATAGAGTAATTCCAAAGAAGAATTATCCATCTCTGGCACAAGAAGCAAACGAATATTGAAATTACAGCAGATTATATTGGATTAAATTATTTATGGCAAACCTCACCTCACCTGGAAGGTTCTGCAGCTTTTTTCCTGGCAACATGAAAAGTGGATATTCCAATTCTTTGGTATTCTGTCAAAGCCTGGAAACATTTATATTTCCATTAAGTCGCTAACCTTCCCAGAAGACACCATGGTATCTGATTTTGGAGCATGATTACAGTGCCTTATAAAGCTGTCCATAATGCTTTGAAAACATACAAGATTTTGCCTGTTAATGGATAAGACATGCAGGATCCTTTCCCCAAGAAAAGAATTTGTGGAGCTATCAGTGGAGTTTTATGGCTGTGAACAGCAAGCCATGGCATAATGTCCCAAGCAGAAGGTACTTAAACTCCAGCACTTTGGGAGGTGCAGGAAAAGGACCTGTTCTCCAGGTCCTTTGTGTTGTTGTGACCTCAACAACAGCAAAATCACCACTGGTGTGGCCGTAAAAAGGTCATGAGTGATGCCAGGAAAAGGAACTGGTGGTGAGGGTGGGCTCTGCTGGATTTGGGGGGGTGTCTGGGAGCAGCCCGGCCCCGGGGCTGTTGCAGTGCATGACAGTGATGCTCCCTCAGCGTCCCCTCCAGCAGGGACAGGGCACTGGGGAAAGGGGTTCACAATCAGCAAATGCCCCTTTCTGAGGGGAACGGAGCTCTGGGTGTAGAACATCCCTGGGTAAATCTCCGTGTAAGTAACGCTCTTCATTTGACAAAGCAGAAAACTTCTGCAGGAACATATTAATGACAGCGCAACTTTTTTTATTATTTTTATTTTTCTGCAGCATTTGCAAAACTAAACCCCTTTGTAATCCCTTCTTTTATGCAGAACAGATTGCAGTTTTAAGCAGAGGCCCATAAACTGCAGGTTCAAAGAAACCTGAAACTGAATTAGCATAAAAGCTGGAATTCTCATTTAGAGGAACAGCAAGGCAACCGCTCTGCAGGCAGTTTTATGATTAGGGTTTCAAATGGAAACAAAGATAAAAACTGGGGCTCGGGGAACAATAGGGCTGCTCTCTCTTCCCTATCCTTACAGCTTGGCCCTATAAAATACTAAGTGGTCTCCACTGCTTCTGAGGACAGAATTTAGCCAGATTTTCACACCTGGGGAGGGTGGATAATTTTCTGAACCCAGTCACTGTTACCAAAGACACATCCTAACTGTGCTATATGTGTGAGGCCATTTCTCCCCCAGGCTTCTCCAACCAATGTAAAATCCTTCAGATGAACACCACAGCCATCTTTCCTTCCCTTCAACCACCACGAAACGAAGAGTGAGAATCCTGGCTGTAACTCTTCCATCAGAAAATGCTTGCATTTTATCTCTTCCTCTAAAACCCTTCCTGGGGTTTGAATTCCGAGTTACTAAAGAGACCACGGAGCACAGGTTGGCTGGATGTAGCTCCTGGAGACCTCGCTGAGCTCTGAGCTGCTATCCACCCTGCAGTCTAACCAGGAACATAAGATCCTATCACTGGGTAAGAGGATAAAATATAAATTCTTCCCCTTCCACCAGCACTTCTGTTGTGCACTTCATAAATGCACCACTTTCAAGCTGTAGCTGTTATCCTCCCCTAATTTCTGCCTGCTAGCACGTTCTGCAACTGAAGAAGTATTTAAAATTAATTTGTCTGTCAATATCTGGGTACTGAATCACCTAATAAGAGAAATATTTTTCATTCTCTTCTTCTCAGTCAGAAGAAAAGACTTTCTTATCACCAAATAAAGCATCCATTATTGCGTGCTGTAATCCCATTCTGTCGTCCAGGTCATTTTTAGTCCAGAAAATGCTGAATCAGCACCATAAACCAATCAAGTAATTTCTTTCATTTTCTAACATTCAAGCAAAATAATGAAAATCACATCTCATTTGATGAGAAGAATATACGACAGAAATCTCCTCTTCCAAGGATAATTTTCAAAGAGGTGTGCCAAGGCAAGAAATACTGTTGCAAAAACATAGCTAATGTAGGGGCTCTTCTGCTGAACAGATAAATTCCATTTTTGACTGTCAGCTCATATTTAGAAAGTAGACCATGAACAATAAATCTGTACCTTTAGCCAGCTTCTAAACCATGCAAAGACATTAACTTGGCAAAAGAATGACCATTACTTTGATGAATGAAACATTCACCTAAAATATTCACGTACAAGATGATAATATCCAATTGATAACCAAAAAACACCCACCCCACTGCAGATTTAAATAACTGAGATGCATATGAGAGAAACCAAATCACATACATAAGAGGAGTTATGATGGCACTGTTAGGAGAACCAACAAATGAAAAAAAAGGCTTGATAAATATTTTCCATAACAAAACACAATTGGTTTCAGTGGGATACAGCTCTGTTTCTCATTAGTTATCCTTCACTTGTCAGACAAGTTCCATATTTCACCGAAACCCGCTGAGTATTCTTTCTAGTTTGCTGGGGAAAGTGGCTATACATTTAGCACGTTCCCTTTATGCTGTGTGTTTTCACAGGTCTTTCTTTAAAACACACTGTACATGCTTTTGCTTCTTTCCCCCAGGATAGTGGGTTTCGACATCCAAGAGGAGTTTAAAAGCAGGTAACAAGTCATCACTTTTGAAGCTGCAGAGCAGCTGAAGAGGTGCAATAGCCCCAGCAGCCATTATCAGTGCCTGCCAGGGTGCCACGCTATCAAGTTATATGATAAAGCACTCAGCTGACACCAGAAAAAT
Organism: Promerops cafer; assembly: GCA_013398275.1. Lineage (NCBI taxonomy): Eukaryota > Metazoa > Chordata > Aves > Passeriformes > Nectariniidae > Promerops > Promerops cafer. The sequence goes on from VZSE01010355.1 coordinate 144,541, forward strand.
AATCATTCTCTCTCTCCTGCACCACCCCCTTTTTCACAAGGAGGCTTTTTACACTCATTAAATGCAACCTTATCTCTGAAAGACTGCAATCCTCAGCAAATGACAAGTGTGCCTAATCTCATTTTCTGACAAGCGATTCTGACAGCACCTTCCTTTTGATTTCTAAGACACGTAGCTAGACATATATTAATCTGTCAGTCATCGCCCCTAGGAAGGATGGAAAAAAAGGAGAGACAGAGATGAACATTTGTGAATGTGAAGGGAACAAGGCAAGAAAGGACTAAGGGTCCTTTTCTGGCTATTTTAAGCAACTCAGCTGTGTTTCTTCACTCCTCCCACCCCAGCAAGGGACTCAAGTCACTCCTGTGCAGCAGAACCCTCAACCTACCTGTCTGCAGAGGTTGCTAATATGCATTTTATTTCAGGTATGAGTGTGGCCCAGCTGCTGTGGACTAGCAGCCAGCTGTGGGGGGGTATTTTCAGGTTTTCCCTGGTGTAGAAGGCAGTTGGGCTCTCATTTCATTTCTCTGTGCCTCAACTTTCAGCACTGCATAAAACCCAAGTGTTATTGTCGCCATGGCACATATTTTAGTTACAGACATGGGACTTCCCAGTGTTGGTACTATAAAATGTTAAGCCTTAGTTCCAGATTTCCAGTTTATGAAGTGTTCTGCAATACCACTTTTTCTGCAGCAAGAAATGCTTTGTCATTGCAGGCATTGCCTGGCTGTGGTCGCTGGCCTGGCTGGCACATGGTGGCAGGTACGGGCAAAGACAGGTGGGAAAAAAGCATCAAGATTGAAAGCATCAAATTGGTGTCAGATCTTAACAACTCTGTACCAATGCTCAACGTGCTGTAAAATGAAAGCATTTAGTACAACCTCACAGCCTGGCAAGGTGCAAACTGGAGAGGCTGAGCAACACCAACTCCAGGTACACTTGGAGACCAGGAAAAGGTAGCATTTCCAAAAACTCCTGGATAGAATATGAGAAGATGCATTTAAAACCTGAGGGTATTATGGGGCCCTGACAGTGAGAGTGAATTGGGGCAGATTCACGTGGATTTGCCACTCAGCAAGTGTGCAAAATACAGAGCCTTTGAGCAGGATGTATGATGTGCTATTATGGGATGGCTTTACTGGAAGAGGGTAGATGTAGACAGGAATTAGGAAGAAATTCTTCCCTGTGAAGGTGGTGAGGGGCTGAGTGGATGGCCTGGAGCAGCTGTGGCTGCCCCTGGATCCCTGGCAGTGCCCAAGGCCAGGCTGGATACTGGGGCTTGGAGCAGCCTGGGGCAGTGGAAGGTGTCCCTGCCCATGGAGGGGGTGGCACTGGATGGGCTTTGAGGTCCCTTCCACCCCAGACCATTCTGGGATTCTCTGATACACATTGGTGAGCACAGAGCTGTGAGGTGGAAGCAGGTAGACCTACAGGTAGGTATAAAAGTGCAAATAAATGAGATTCTACAAATGGGACCCAAAGGAAGAAAGCGATTAAGTGAGGTGGGAGGCAGTGTTCTTTATCTCATGCAGACCTATTAGTTCTGCTCCTCATAAACCTGCCTTCTCCCTCTTAGCATATGAGTCATATTCATCTTTCTACCCACCAAATGCTAAATTAGAGTAAATTATACAGATTTACCATCTAACATTTGCTCCCTGACCTGCCTGCACTTGCAGAGAGCCTCCCCAGCTGGCAGCACATTCCCCTGCCTGGGGACATCCCAATGCCACAGCTCCAGCCTGATCCAGATGGGATCCCTCAACTGAGAGCTCCTCTCTGCCTCCCTTCCCTTCCTCTGAGTTATATTAACAGGAGAAACTTTATTGTTCATAATGGGATAAGAAAAAAAAAGAAATGAAAGCAAAGTACAAAGGGGCTCCAATGCAATGCTTTAAAGCAATGCCATTTTCACAGTAATACAGTCATTAAGTACTTGTTTGATGGTGCAAAAAAGTAGGCCAAGATCTTTGCTAATACATTTAATTAATCAATACCTGCACTAGAAGACGGGAACAATTAAAGTTTTCCTCCTCACTCAGACAAAGCAGCAGAAAGCTTGTGATCTACTTAAGGAGCTCGTCACTCAATGGGAAGATGAAAAGACTTCTTTAGTTTTATTTAAGAGCTGAAATCATGAAATACTCGAGTGTTTAGGATCTGGCTCTCAGAAAGGCAGTAAATGAGCAGTGGCAGGAAAGCTGCCTGCTGTCACCGTCCCCGTCCTCGTGCTTCCACCCTGATGTCATCATAACAGGGAAAGTCACAAATATATGCTGGAGTTCACTGAGCCTGAAGGTAACACCAGGGATATTTCCTTGCAGAACACTTTGACAGCTGGGTCTGGTAGAAACACCCATCTACTGCTGATGGGTCCTAGAAGTGTAAATGTAAACCTGATCCTGCACAGTTTAGATTTCTGCTGGGTTTTTATTAGAAAAAAGAATTTTCTGGTTGCATCTCAGCTTTGGGGTGTAGAAAAGAAGGTGTAGGAAGAAAAAGTCACCTCCTCTGGGGAAGGGTGATGGGAGGAACCTGGGCAGTTCCCTGTGCAAACCTCTGGCTCAGGGAATGAGAGACTTCTCATTTCACAACAAGGGCTGCTGATTTTTTTTTTCTTTTTTTTTTTTTTTTTTTTTTTTTTTTTTTTTTTTTTTTTGATTTAGGCAAAGAGAAAATTGCCTTAAATCAGCCCCAAATGCAGCTGTCCTCAGGGGACCCCAGCTCTGCCCCTGCAGCAGGGGCCGTTATCACCTGAGGGATATCTCTGTTCCACCTCCCAGGAAACACACCTTGGCCATCATCCTGGGGGTCCACGGGCTACTGGTGCTGGCACATCTCCCCTGCACTGACTCACTCCACTGTTTGAGAAGGCTTTTGATAGGTGTCTCATGGCACGAGGAACAGCACAGGCACAGGGGAGAAGAGGGTCCCTGCAGCCCAAGAGGCAGGACAGCCAACAGGAGGCAGAGGAAATGGTTGCTTCCCACTCCCCAGAGGAGGAACATCAATCAAGACCAGTGCAGGTAGTGCCAAAAACTGATGGCTGCCCAATTTCCTCCACTGTTCGACCCTCTGGTGAGAGCAGAACCCCATCCAGGACCTCACAGCTTCCTGCTGAGGAACCAACGGGTCCATCACACACAGGTGCTGACCTTACTGCGTGAGGGAAAGCACAGGCACACTGCTGTGTTGAAAATAAATTATTTCTTCATATAATCATTAGCAGGAATATAAATGCAAATGACCTTATAATTTGTATTGTGAGAGCTATCAAGCTAATGCTGCAGCTATAGGAGAAAATTCCTCCCTGGTCATCACTGGAGATGACTCAGGCCATAGAACTGATCTCATGTAAATTGGCTGCCTAGTTGCACTCAGAATTAAGCCCAGCAGGCACTTTGCTGTTTCTAATCCCCTTGTAAGAATGATGCAAGTAACACTTATGCCGAGGCTCCCAATTCTTCTGTGCATCTTCACCTTGGATTGCAGGAGTCTGCACTCAAAGCTCTGTGCAAGGCCACCACACCCCCCAAAAAAAAGGCAACAACAAAATAAGCAGATCAATTCTGCCCTAGTCCAACCTCCACAAATCCAAATCTCTCCAAAAGTCCTGGTCAAAAGTCCTTGGAAAATAAAATCTTTCTGGCACAATTTTCAGTAAGAAACAATTTTCAGTAGCTCATGAAACGCTATTTTTCTTTCATTTAAGATTCTAACAAAACCTAAGTTCTTTGTCTGTCAAGCTTCCTTGATCTCCTTCACTTTTAGCTGTCACATAAAGTCAATTGGCTGCACCTCTCTGCTTGATAAAGACAAGCCAACTGGTCTGATGTATCTTTAATGAGGAGGTAGGTAAGACACAGTCCAACAAGGTGCTGAACACTTTGACCCTAAGCTAGCAAAGTACTTAAATATCTGCTTAACTTTTAACAAAAATAAATCCTTTTGAAGCTACTGGGGCTGCTCTGGCATTCAGACTTCAGCACCATTGTATAAATTTGGCTGGATTAGGGACAGAGCCTTTGCAAGGCTCCGTTACTGAGAGAGCAAAACCAGCCAGAAACACACAGGTAACCTGGTGGAAGCCAGGACAGCTGAGTCACAGGTAAACTGGGGAGTCTCTCTATCAGTAATTAACGTGTCAGCTGTGTAATTACAGTTGCACATAACACTGTGGTGTTGTTACTGTGTTAGCAGGAGCAGGCAGGGTTATTCCTGTGCCAATGCCACGTTCCATCAGTGGGATGGAACACCTGAAGGATCTGCAGGGATGAAGGTTTGGCCTTTGCTTCAAAATCAGTGTTTGACCCTACAAGAAGGAAGGGACAAATACAAAAGAAACAAATCCAAATGAGTGATGGGGAGGTCAGGAAGAGGAAATTGAAAGAGTAAAAATAATACCAAAGCTGAAGAGCTGTTGCTGAAGTTCAGTTGATCAACTGATCTATATCCAGCCTGGATTATTCCAGGCATTACTGGAGGAGGTGTGCTTTGAGGACCTAATAAAATAGATGAGAGCTGTGATAAAACTTTAACCTGCTTTGATAACACAGTGATGTTCTACCCCGCACACACCTGTAAGAAAGGCTGCCAGATCTCATCACCATTAGTTATTAATCTATTTGTTCCTGTAAAATTTTCTCATTTCTCCCGCTTTTTCAGGAGTTTACTTTTTCTAAAGTGGAACTGATTTAAGGTAGGAAAAAAGCTGCAGCATATCAAAAAGTGAATGGGAAAATAGGTAAGGAGATAATGTTTAACTGGGAAAGAAGAGTTATTTTAGAAATATTTTATATAATTTAAAAAGCACTGAGTACTATTTTATGCCTCTTCTTGAGGAATAAGAGTCATAGTTATGAGCCCAGGTGTACATATTTCAGTGGAAAAGTGAGACTGCAACAGATACATAAAAATCTCTTTAAAAAGTAGCTCAAGTAGATTCTTCACGAGTAAAACACTGGCAACCTGAATTTTAGTATCATTCTCAGCATTTCAGTGGAGCATTTTGTTCATCTGTAAAGTGCTACAGAAAACAGAGAATAGATCATTCCTGCTTAGCCCTGTGTCATGTCAGCTCCAGCAGCTGCCCCGGGGCTGTGCCGTCCATCACTGGGGCTGGGACACGGGGCTGGCCAGCTTAGTGCTTCCAGCTCTGTCAAATTTATAGAATGTGCCTCATGCTTGGGGTTGTGGCCATTTATTTTGGGAGTTTTAGCTGATCTGTAACTCGCTGCTGTGCGAACAACAAAAAATAAGATGTTCACCATTCCAGGTTCTGTCTATACAGCATTACATAATATGAGAATTAAGTATTTTTCCTTAGCAGCATGTTGCAATATTATGGTGTGAGCCTCTTTGTATCACCCAGGACATCGACAGAGAAGAAGGTTATAAAAAGCTGCCTGAGCTGGTTTTATTTTAAGAGGCCTTCAGACCAAAGGCCTCGTCTCCGCCTTGGGCCTGGCAGGGAGGCTCTGAGAAGTCACCGGGGCTCCCTATTAAAAAACTGTTAGCACAGACGAGAGTTTTGGTCTTCTTTTTAGTTCAAACGTCGTCTGGGAGAGACAAAGAAACAAAGTGCTTGGGTCAGTGGAAATTTCTGACAAAGACTTTTCTTCCTGGCACACACAGGGACAACCCCACCAACTGCGTGGGGTTTGTCCCCCCCGAATGACAAGGCAAAGGTCCTGATTAAAGGCACTCGGAGTGGGGACACAAAAGATGGCCCAGGACTTCAAAGGCAGCACACTGCTGGCCAGTGGGGACATCTCTTTTTTCCCCTCTCTCTCCTTTTAACTTCAGCTCCTGCTGGCTGTGGAGGGGCTTCTAATTGCATTTCACAAGGGCTGAACAAAACATGGTCTTGTCTTCCACACAGCAGCGATCCTGGAGGATGTGGAGATGATGTGAGGCTTCAGAGCAGGAACAAAAAGAGATTCATCATGTCAGCAAGCTGTGCAGAGGCAATGCTGAGGCTTCTGCAAGATCATTTGCATGTTGCCATGTTTCTAGAGGTACACAGGCAGTGGTGGGTTTTCACAGAAGCGGTGTGGCCAGCCCCCTCCTCACGACTTTGAACGTGGGGCATCTGCAAACCCACCAAGATTTGGAGCAGGGTTTGACCTGATCTGCAGCTCCAGTGGAAAGCCAGACACAGCTGAAGGTGGCTGCTGTGAACAGCAGAGCAGAGACCTCCTTTGTGCTGGAGAGGGAGAACCTCTGCCCACTGATCCAGGCCTGCAGGTGGAGACTTTCTTTGGCAAATTGGGATCTTGATCAAATGGTACCCAGGCTGATTTAAACAGCCTAATTAAAATTCTTCCAGTGAGTCTAGAGCTATGGAAGAGAAGGTTTGGCTGAAGCCAGATAGATTGGTGGGAAGTACAGGAAAGTGGTTTCAGGGATGTGGGATGAGAAGCCTCAGGCCAAGTGCTCCACAGGCAATGCCAGGCCAGCCAGAGATGGGGCATGATTTAAACCAAGCACGGAAGTACACTGGAACACAGCACTTGGCCACCTTACCTTCCAAAAAACCCAAAAGACCAAAAAAGGTCTGGACTAGTGTGCATGAACAAAACACCATCTCATCCCAAAATAACACAAGCCAACAAAGTGCTATCCCTTTAATGTCTGACAGTCCCTTTTTTCCGCTTCCCTAATGAGATTGGCTTCCTCATTCTTTTCCTTTTGCATTCAAATTTCAATCTGCAGTGAATTTTCCACATTACAGGATGAACCATATATCTATTTTCCCACATTGCACAGCACTAGACCCAACACAATACATCCAAATCCCAAGAAGTAGAGTTTATCCCATGTTCCCTGTGCTGATGCCAGTGGAAGCTGGCGCTGCCGAGCCCGAGCTTTCTCCGTGGATGCTCAGGAAGAGAATTAGACCTGGAATGAGGTTAGTTAGTCACTGCTGATTCATCACGCGTTTGAGATTTGGATTAACAAACCATTCACCCCCCAGTCCTTGTGTGCAGGCCCCTGTTTCCATCAGGAGTAGGGGTTTTTTATTTATTTACTAACTGACAATAGTGGAAAGCCTCATATTCACATCCAAATTATAATAAATGCATTATAAATGAGTAAGTAGGAAACAGTAAGGAAATGATGTTTTACTTTTAAATGCTAATTATGGAGCCCTGGTGCAGTTAATGTGTAGGGTGTTCTGTCAATTTTTAATGTTTATGCCAAGTGTAGTCTTCAATTTAACATGAGCTTTTAATCCTTTGAGTACTAAATTGCCTTTTAATGCTTGCAGCACAACATTGTGTTTGCACAAAGTCAGGACTGAAAAATGAATTTACTACAAGATATGTGCATGTATGAAGGGGGCAGGAAGTACAAAGGACAAGATTTTTTTTTTTAATGATGTTGTTGGAACTGTACAAGAGGAAAGAACTGCTTTCAGGATGTACCTGGCAATTCTTTGCAGTGGCAAGAGGCTGCTGCTGATTTAGTATCTCTGTTGAAACATTTTCAGAGAGCTCTTTCAAGTTCCAAGAATTTATCCAACAACTACACCAAAAATTTATGGTTGGCACCCATAAAGCAAACTTGGAGGAAAACATGATAGAAGGAATTACCATAGAGAGGAACCTGCATAGTCAGTAGGACAAAAGTACCTATGAAGAGAGGGAGTTTTTCAGGTGACAGAATTGTAAAGAGTAAGGTTGTTCTGGAAAAGATAAATGATAGGGTAGTTTTCTGGGTTGGCTGGCTTGGTTTTGCCTTTTCAGCCGGTGTGTGGTAACAGCTCTCAGGGAGCTCCAGTCAGGAGCATGGCTGTGGCACACCCCCCTGGGCTGAAGATGCCCATCCAAGCCCAACACAGCTTCTCCTTCCCACTGCGCCCCAGAAACCTCAGCACAGCCAGACTCGGGGAAATGGCTCAGGAGCCACTCTGGGGAGGGTCCATCTTCACGGCCAACAGGACAGCTGCAGCCCCTGCACACCCCCAGGGCTTCCTTGCCAGGGGCCGTGTCCTCGCCTGCTCCCACAGCAGCACCGCTGGGATCTGGCCAACGGGACACAGCCCAGCCCCACCTGCCCCAGCACTGCTCTGCACGTGGGGGAGTTAGGGCAGCTTGTGAGGCTAATCCCTGTTTATCTCCTTGGTGAACAGACTTTTTAAAATGACACTGTTCACATGCTTAAAGCTCCAAATTTGACTTTCCTTGACAGCAGCCATCTCAGGAATCCCAATGAGGTTTATTTCTGGCAGTGGAGCCTTCACAGAACAGGCTTTGCTGCGTGTACAGCTCCCAGCGCGCCGGTGCAGCTCTGCAGAGGAGGAGAACTGGGCACCTGAGGATCTGGTACATCCCAGTGATGTACCCTCAGCTTTGCTACTGCCTTAGATCCACAGGGCTAAAGCTAATTAATTAAAGACTCTCTTTGCTTCTTCTCTTCCCCTGCATTTCCACCATCCCTAATATTTTGGAAGGCACCATCCTGTTCCACCCCCATGCCATGGGCAGGGACACCTTCCACTGTCCCAGGCTGCTCCAAGCCCCAGTGTCCAGCCTGGCCTTGGGCACTGCCAGGGATCCAGGGGCAGCCCCAGCTGCTCTGGGCACCCTGTGCCAGGGCCTGCCCACTCTCCCAGGGAACAATTTCTTCCTAATATCCAATTCAAATCTCTCCTCCTTCAGTTTAAAGCCATTCCACTTTGTCCTATCACTGCAAAAAGTCCCTCTTCAGCTTTCCTGTGGGCTGCAGGTATTTGAAAATATTTTTCCTTCTCCCTCATCCTAGCTTCCCACGTGTGCTAACACACAGTTTATGCTGCCCACTCCAATAATTTGGTGTTCTGGGAAGAAGCACCTCTTTGCTTAGCCCATCAGAAGGAATAGCAGTCAGAAAGAACCAGAAATACAAACAGGGTCAATGGTTTTATGATTAAATAATACATCTTTAAAATGTGACTGAAAGGGGAGACTTAGCCAATGAAAGGTAGAGTCTGAGCTAATGAGCTAATGAATTACCACAGGTAATGTTTAAACATTACTTTTGAAAAAACTGCAGTTGAAATTAATCTACAGGCCTTGTGCTAGAAATTCACACACTGAATTTAAGCACAGAAAGTCTTGCACATAAACTAGGCAAAACATAGAATCACAGGATCATTAACATTGGAAAAGACCATCAAGATGATCAAGTCCAACTTCTGACATGTCCATTAAACCACATCACAAACGACATCTACTTGCTTTTTGGACACTTCCAGGGATGGTGACTCCACCACGGCCCTGGGCAGCTGTGCCAGGGACTGACCACCCTTTCTGTGAAGAAATTTTCCCAATATCCAACCTAAACCTCCCTTGGTACAACTTGTGGCCATTTCCTTTCCTGTCCCTGTTCCCTGGAGCAGAGCCCGACCCCCCCGGCTGTCCCCTCCTGGCAGGGAGTTGTGCAGAGCCACAAGGGCCCCCCTGAGCCTCTTTTTCTCCAGGCTGAGCCCCTTCCCAGCTCCCTCAGCTGCTCCTGGGGCTCCAGCCCCTCCCCAGCTCCGTTCCCTGCCCTGGACACGCTCCAGCCCCTCAGGGTCTGTCTTGTCCTGAGCAGCCCAGGACTGCCCCCAGGACTGGAGGTGCCCCAGCAGTGCCAGCACAGGGGACAATCCCTGCCCTGGTCCTGCTGCCAGTGTGGCTGGCACAGGCCAAGGCCCACTGGCCTTTGGCCACTCGTTGCATTGAGCACCCGGATCAGTGCTGGTGGAACACGGAGCCAAACCAAAGCAGGCTCAGGGGACTGAGGTGCCCAGCACTGCCATCACCCCACCCCAAACCAAACCCTCCTGTCCCTTGAGACTTTCCCCTCTTGTTTGTACTACGTGTGCTCAGGTTCCCCCTGTGTGGCAGCCTATCCTCCCAGTGGGGTGTGACACTGTCACCTCTTGTGTCCCACAGCTGCTGCTGCCAGCAAGGCTGACTGGCACTGGTGAGTCCCTGGCACTGGTGAGTTCCTGGCACTGTTGAGTCCCAGCCCATGCCCCCAGCCCTGCTCCTGGCACCTGCCCTGCACAGCCCAGGAAGGATTGCTCAGGACGTGCCCTGGGGGGTAATCACACCCATTTGCAGAGCAGAGGTTGGAAAATACATGATCTGGAATTCTCCTGTATCTGAATTTGGCCCATTGCCTCACTAATGGCATCCAGGTAAACATCCTGGCTCTGAGACTGGGGGGCACTGGGAAACCAGGGATTGTTGGCCTCTATTTTTTTCTTGTCATTGCATCATTTTTTCTCAAAGCTTCCTGCTCCAAGGCAGGCTAATAAGCCCAGGTTTATCTCATCTCACTGAAGCATTGGAACCCTGGCCCCAGTCTAACACTGAGGTTTTCTATCCTGCATAGAAATGACAGGCACCAAAATGCCACCATACTTTAAAGATTGATAAAGGATAATCCATACTTTCAAGAATCAAATATATGTCCTTATTTGCTCAATGGCTTTGATCTGGTGATTTAATTTAGGCAGATAAAACTGAATTAGATGCCAGTTTTAAAAGCCTGGTCTTCAAATGCTGGACTCACATTTTGAGAAGCATGGGACAAATCAGAACACACAGACAGGGAAGGCACATCCCACCCTGCAGCACCACAAAGCCTCTGGAGCATTGGCACATGCCTGGCTCCAGAAGGACACAGCTGCACAGAACTGCTCCAGGCATATATTCCACACATGTAAATATTCCTAGACGAGGCTTAGATCTCCAATAGGAGGGTTGGAAAAATAAACCCATCTTTTTGGATGAGATGGATACAAGAAGAGGGCTGGGGTTTGGCTGGTGGGCAGCTCACTCTGGAGCCTGGTGGTGGTGGCAGTGGGGACAGGGACACACAGATGCCCTGGCTGGGGTCAGACCTCAGCCCTGGCACACAGTTGTGCAGGTGTCTGAAGGCAGGAGCCCCACTGCCACAAACCACCTACCAATTGTCACATTTTTGAAAATAAGACAGGAACAAAGTCTTTTGTATTTGAAGCATATTTTGCTTTGCCTTACATTTCCAAGCCTCTTTTCCAAGCCTCTTCCTTATACTATTTTTTCTCCCCTCACCCAGGTTTTTTAATCCTCCCCTTCAGAACTGAATTCTTCTCTTTTCCTTTCCATACCATCAAGGTGAACAGTGTCTATTTTAGATCTTGTTCATTAATGTATCGAGGCATCTTGCTTTGTATTACTTCCATATCTTGATGTTATCTAAAGCTTTTTATATAGTACGAGAGAAATTACAAGATTTATAATTTCCCTCATACATGTAAAAAAAAAAACCAGATAAAGCATGAAATTGCAGAGCTGTGACTGATTTTCTAGAAAAGTTCAACAATTTCCAGCAGGCTACAGCCGAGATGGGGTTGGATTTGCTCTGTGCCTTTTAGGTCTTGTTGATATTCATCTGTGTGTGTATATGTGCATGTCATTATAAACTTGTATATGTGTCAAATAGGTGTCAAAGGAGGCCATGGAGATACTCTGAGGGCTGGAGCTCCTCTGCTCTGGAGCCAGGCTGGCAGAGCTGGAGGTGCTCACCTGGAGAAGAGAAGGCTGCAGGGAGAGCTCAAAGCCCCTTGCAGGGCCTAAAGGGGCTCCAGGAGAGCTGGAGAGGGACTGGGGACAAGGGATGGAGGGACAGGACACAGGGAATGGCTCCCACTGCCAGAGGGCAGGGATGGATGGGATATTGGGAATTAGGAATTGTTCCCTGGGAGGGTGGGCAGGCCCTGGCACAGGGTGCCCAGAGCAGCTGGGGCTGCCCCTGGATCCCTGCAATTGTCCAAGGCCAGGCTGGACATGGGCTTGGACACCCTGAGATAGTGGAAGGTGTCCCTGCCCATGGAGGGGGTGAAATGGGATGAGCTTTACAGATCCTTCCAACCCAAACCATCCTGTGACTCTGATTCTATAAATAAATCACACTTGGGTGAAAACCAACATTAAACCACCAGATAAAACTCTTCTGAGAGGATGCAGCATGTCTGCAGCAGATTTGGAATTACACTGCAATTCTGAAAAACACCAGACAGCTCTTTTATAGGTCTTTTAAGCAGATGAAAGAAGGGATTCAGTTTACACACATCTGCAAAATCCCACTTGGAGGAATAAACACTCAGCAAGAAACTTCTCATTCTTTGTGCACCTGCCTAGGGCAAAAGCACCACAATACTGGCTTTACTCCTGGGCTTTTGAACACATCTTGCTTTTGACCAGCCTACAGATACAGCAGCCCTAAATTGCTGGTTGGACCTCCCTGGAGAGTATCCAAGTCCCACACTGCACCCTTGGAGTCATGGAAATGAAGAAAGCTCAGCACATCCAAGCATCTGATGAGATCAGGCTAAAGTCACTCAAAGAACAATAACTCAGGTATTGGACAGACCAGGCATAATCAGCCTCTTCAAATGCATCACTGATGACAATGGAGCTGAACTCCTCATGTTCTGCTGAAGCCCAAGTGAAATTAAATCTTTCTCATTAGCAATCATTCACCCAGTTTCTTCTACACTGCTGGTATCAGACAATTACAAATGCTTTGGTAGTGCCAGGATCCCCATCCCACACGTCCAGGACACCCTGAGATCAGCCCTGTGTCCACCAAAGTTGCAGCAGCCCAATGCCTCTGTTCCTGGGCTTGTTGGCAGTGCTGATGAGGCCCTGCAGCTCACCAGGGTCAGCCACAGAGTGGAAAGAAACATTCCAAGAGTGGGATTTCTCCATGAAGCCAGGTTCCTCTCCCTAAGCCAGACTTCAGGGAATACATCAGTGTCACACTGCCTTGGCTCACACCCACCTCCCAGGCGCCTTAAATATCCAAGTCTGTTGAGTTAACTGTTCCTGTCATTCATCCCTACAGCACACTAGACAATGGTGACCCTTAAAAAGAAAAGAATTTTAAAACGGGCGTGAATTTAAAAGACAATATAAAATATAAAGTGTTTCTGCCCCATTATGCAGTGACGAGGGTGACTTGGTCTAGAGACAGGTTTCAAACACTGGACAGCACAGCTGCTCTGGTCCAAGAGCTTGCCCGTGCCACATCAGCTCCTGTCACACACACACATCCCCCCGTGCCCATCCACCCCTGCACACGGCTGTGGCCATGCACCAGCACGGACACCCATGCAAGTGTCAGGAATTTGGCTTCACAAAGTGCCAGTGGAGATCCAGGACTCCTGCACAAGCTGGCTGCTGTCTCACATCCTCTCACATCCCTGAGGTATTCCCTTCCCTTCACTGTGGTCAAGCGGGGCTGGAAGAGCCCTGGAAAGGCTGGAGAAGCCATGGAAGCCCTGCCTGGCAATGGCACACACCACTTTAGCTCTACTAGGTCACAAATCCATCCTTATATAAATATATGCATGTGCAAATATTTTTAGAAAGTTTCAAGCACGTACTCCAGCACGGCATCATCTTCCAAAAGCTGTGGATTTCACTAAATCATTTCTACTGCCCTAATTTTGGATAAAGTATAAATATTGTACGCACGAACCACGGCAGCACTCCAAGGGCACTCCAGCACGTGGGGCTGTGCGTGGCTGTGACGTGGGGCCTGCTGGCAGTGCTGGAGACTTGTCATCCATCAGCTTGTCTGAGTGACTAATAAGGGAACTCAAATCGTGTAATGACAGGTTTTGATTTCCTTAATTTTAGAGCAAATGTGGAAATCAGGTGAGCTCAGGAAAGCTACGTGGCATACGAGCTTGGAAAGGAGGTGGAAACCCAAACTCCCCTCATGCCAGTCTTGCATATAAACTGGAAGTCTGTAAGTTTCCTTAAAAATGTATCATTGAGAAATTCCAGTGTTGCTTTTTTATACTATTGCATTGCCTAAGAGCCTTTGCTATGAACTTGGATCCTGGGTGTCTAAAACAACATCTCTGTCTCAGAGCTGTACATTACACACACTGAGGCATTCATTGCCTAGCTGAATCCAGGCTAACGCACTGCATTTATTTCCTAAAAGCATTCAGAAGAGAAATGAAAGGGCAAACAAAATAAACCCCAATGTTACTCAGGAATTAAATATACACAGTCTTTACTACTTGGTATTTCCCTTCTTCACAATTCATAAAAAGCCAGCCAGGGAGGCAGAAGTTTCCTCACTCCTAATGATGAGTGAAGGCTGGATCCCTGCCTCGGTGATCCTGCAGAAACTGCCCGTGTCTGTGGCACTGGGAGTCAGCAGCGCCGCCTGCTCAGCTGTCACACCTCTTGTTCAGGTCTCTCCTATGAGAATCTCTCCCTGCTCAGCTCCAGATAACACAATGCATTCCCTCTTCTCCTTTCTGAGCTTATTTGCAGATGTAGCCATCCATAAGAAGCTTTAAATGTGTATTACACTCCAGGAAAAACCCCTGTGGCCCACCAAGTAGTGGGCTGGAAAACCAGTTTAGATTCGCAGAGAGGCTGGTATTAAAATCCTTGAGGACTTAGCATTCCCCTGTCATGCATTTAAAGCCCTGTGAATAATAAAGGAGCTCTGGTAATTTTGCTAAAAAATGAAATTCCATCATTTCTGCAGAATAAACAAAACCAAACCAATGCATTAGCTATGCAGTACTTCTCAGCACCACAGTTTGAATGCATCATTAAAGACAGATTTTACCCATGAAAAGTGTTTTTAAAAAGTAATAAATACAAAAAACTTTACATATACTTTTCATTTCATTCCTCCATCCTCTCTGTGGGAGGTGGACTCAGATTAAGTTGGTATAGCCAATTCCTCCAGCTGCAGGAAGCTGGAGCCCTATTTCTTACAGCTCACATATTGTATATTGTGCTCTAAACTAGATCCTACCTGCAGCCGTGAAATCTGGGAGTTTAAATCCATGATATCCACTGATATTAGAAATGAAAGCAAGTAAAGAGCAGCTAGAATGTAACCTCACTGTCATCAACATCAAGTTCATGTTCCCTTTTCCAGGTCTAAGTACTCAGCAAGGACAATTCTCTGATTTTTCTCTCCTGAAAGAGCTGATTTACTACAGGATTCAGCTGGAATCCTCTTTGCTCAAACCTAAGATGGCTTTATTAGTGACATGAGAAGCTGTTTTTGAAGAAGGAGCACAGCATCAAAAAAGTGAATGTGCAAATTACTGTGGAGAACATCTTTGCTGGCCCAGTCTTGACAAAGCAGTGTTGCCTTGTCCCTCTTCCAGTTCAGGAACTGTCACCACAGATTTGAGGAAGGACCAAACTTGGTGTCCCAGCTGCTGGTGTGGTGATGCTCTAAGGAAGGCAAAACAACCCTCACACCCAAATGCACCCTTTAGGAGAGGATAAAGAAAGGTACCTGTGAATACCAGAACCCTCAAGGATATTAAACCAGGAAACAACAGCTACAGTCAACAAGATATGGCCAAGCCTCCTTCCAGCCTCCTCCAGGGACAGAACCAGAGTTCCTAAGGCTGCTTAGCACTTTTGGTTATATCTCAAAAATCCTATAAAATAAAAGGATAGAATCTTCTTTCTGGCATGGAGCTTTAAATTATAAGTGATTCCCCCCAAACGCTGGCAACCCTCTGGAGGAAATGAGAGGCACGCTAGGCACAGTGTTCCACTGGGCACTGCATCCAAAAAATACTGCTCCAGTAATACACAGAACACGTGGCAGACATTGTGCAGGTCACTGCAGGAGTGTCAGCCCTGAAAAGACGTGGAGTGACAGAGGACAGCTGTGAAGCATCTGCCCACACTGCATGGCCACCGAGTGCTCTGGAGAGGGCTCGGCCCCGGCGGGGGCTGTCAACAGCACCCTGTAGCCAAGGGCCCGAATTCTCAGAACACACAGCTCCAGCAGAGGATACTGCAAGGTTATCAATAAAAGACAAGTCCTAAGGGTAATATTCAGGAGCAGCTCCTGGGCTGGTGGCTGCTTCCCGCTGCGGAATGTCACTCACGTGGAAAGTCACGATGCCTCGATAGGCTGCACAGTCCCCATCAGTTCTTCAGCTGCTTGGCTAATCAGATATTATTACCTCCTTTGTGTTTTCTTTCCCAGCCCTCTCTCTCTCTTTCTCTGGCAAGGTTGCTGTAAAAGGACTCAGTAATGATTCCTATCTAAATATTTCACTTGCAATTCAAAGGTCTGTATTTTGCATACTGTGGAACTTCTGTTGCTTTGTCTTTTGACAAAAAAAATCTCCCTGGGCTTCTGGGAATAAATACTGATAATTGTGCCCAGCCTCAACACAGCATATTGTACCTTAAACTACACAATACTGGATTCAAAGGCAGTGACTGTTGAGGATGGGACTTCAGCACCCCCAAATCCCGAAGGTTTGGGAACCTCCTTTTCAGGCTTGAGGCTTCTCCAGATCCTTCTGTGCCACACAGACACCCTGGCAGGACACCTGGAACCAGAGGTCAGTGCTGTGACTCCCAGTCCTGCAGGGTCACCACTTCATTGGGGATCCCCCTCACTGCACACAGAGTGAAAGGAACATTTAACTTCATTTTAGAAATGTTTGGCCCTCTGAAGACATTATCTGGCACATTGCTGTTAAATTCCTTGGGGTAGATGCAGGGCAGTGCTAAAAACTGTAGAAAATCTCACTTTTCATCTAACTCTTGTTTTTCTTGTGTGCAGAACACCAAGATTTCAACTTTGCCTACATTAGAGGCAAAGGAATTAGAAAATTGGGCAACCTGTTATAATTAATCTTTTCTCCCCATTCCCTAAGAAAATAGACCTGGTACCTCTAAAGTCTTCTGCAAAGGACAGATCCCAGGGCTTTGACCCTCCACTCCCAGACCCAAAGAGCACCTTCACCACCCAATAACCTCCCCTTGGTGAGCAGACGTTCAGCTCTGCAGAACAGCTCAAGCAGTTCCTGGAGCAGGGGCCTGACTAATTCCTGCAGCTCCCTGGGCTGTGTGTGGGGGCACAGGCCATCAGCAATGGCCCTGCTCCTTCCACACATCCCTGCTCCTTGAACACATCCCTGCTCCTTCCACACAGCCGTGTTCTTCCACACAGCCCTGTCCCTTCCACACAGCCCTGGCCCTTCCACACATCCCTGCTCCTTCCCCACATCCCTGCTCCTTCCCCACATCCCTGCTCCTTCCCCACATCCCTGCTCCTTCCCCACATCCCTGCTCCTTCCCCACATCCCTGCTCCTTCCCCACATCCCTGCTCCTTCCCCACATCCCTGCTCCTTCCCCACATCCCTGCTCCTTCCCCACATCCCTGCTCCTTCCCCACATCCCTGCTCCTTCCCCACATCCCTGCTCCTTCCCCACATCCCTGCTCCTTCCCCACATCCCTGCTCCTTCCCCACATCCCTGCTCCTTCCCCACATCCCTGCTCCTTCCCCACATCCCTGCTCCTTCCCCACATCCCTGCTCCTTCCCCACATCCCTGCTCCTTCCCCACATCCCTGCTCCTTCCCCACATCCCTGCTCCTTCCCCACATCCCTGCTCCTTCCCCACATCCCTGCTCCTTCCCCACATCCCTGCTCCTTCCCCACATCCCTGCTCCTTCCCCACATCCCTGCTCCTTCCCCACATCCCTGCTCCTTCCCCACATCCCTGCTCCTTCCCCACATCCCTGTCCTTCCACACATCCCTGCTCTTCCACACATCCCTGTTCCTTCCATACATCCCTGTCCTTCCACACAGCCCCACTCCTTCACCACAGCCCTGTCCTTCCCCACATCCTTGTCCTTCCCCACATCCCTGTCCTTCCCCACATCCCTGTCCTTCCCCACAGCCCTGTCCTTGCACGCAGCCCCGCTCGGCGCTGCCGAGACCCGGACAAAGGCAGCACTTTCTCAGCAGGACGTGTTAGCTCGGGCACGCTGCCACGGCTTCGCAGCTTCTGCAGGTAACTGGATGCAGTGTAGACAAGCCTAATGTGGTTTCATATGGAAATGAGTGGTAAATTATTAATATTAATAACATCTATAAACAACTGGTGACAACTTCAAGTGGCTTATTGTGTAGTACATACAAGGCATCTGTTCATTATCATTTACAAGACACTGCTGATATACACAATTTACCCGAGGATCCGGGCAGACGTTTCCGCTCTGAATTTCCACCTCCAACCCCAAGGTGCTCACAGCACCCAGAGTCGTGCTGGGAATGCTCTGTGTCCATGCTGGAGTGCAAACCCAGGGCAGGGATCCCTCAGCACACGTGGCGCCGGCGGGGACAGGCTCGGAGCAGCTCATCCACCTTCAGATCCTGCTGTTCTCTAAGGTCACAGCGATTGCATCAGTGGAAATTTGTCTCATTCCGAGAGGGCCTGATCCTCACTGGGAGCCAGACGCCTGGAAGCTATTACGTGTCTGTGTGATGGTTTAAGGCCCAAAGGAAACTTCCTACAGCCCAGCTGTAACCCGTGGGAAAAGGCTGGGACAGGGGAGAGGCAAACGGGGCTGTGAGCACAGGATTCTGCAAAGCACCACTGTGAGTTTATTATGTCAAAGACGGAGTAAGCCGTGATGTTACAATTTTTCTGTCAAGGACAGTGATAAAAAACTCTCCTCACTCCAAGCTCTGGGATTTACGGCAGAGGTTTCCAACCTCCAGAGGCTAATTATTTCCAGTCATCCTGCAGTGCACCCTGGGCAATGCTTTATGAAGTTAGCTTCATGTGGCTGAACACCCCTTACTTCACTGGCCTCTTGCTGTCATGATGCAAAGACGGACTAGTACTTCATGTAGCAATTTTTAAATAGAAGTGGATGATTTTTCAAGTAATTATTAGCAAAAATGTCAAACAGAAAGGCAGAGGCTGGCTATCCTACTGAGAGGAGCCACTGAGGCAGAAAATATGTGCCAGAGCATGGAGTGGGAGCTGCACCAAGCTTGCTGTCAGACAATGCTCTTTATCAAACCGGGAACACAACACCAGGCTGCTCATAATGCTGCCTTTAATGAGGCGGCCGAGCAGCCATGCTCGCCTGTATTCAAATAAACACAGTAGCTTTTCAGCAACTGATTTTAATCTCATTTCCTGATCTGAGAAGGGCCCGGGAAACCCAACACTTTCAAAAAATTGTTTTTTAATTGTTGTTGGCAACTTTATCTACTACCTTCAAAGGACGAGCTAATGGTATCTAAAAACAGAACAGTGACTCCGCAGTGAGCGGGGGAGCTGCTCCTCTCTCTCACAAAGACCAATTCTCAAATTACCAGATGTTTTCTTCGTCTTTTGGGAAAGAAAGAAAAAAAACCTCAAGACCTTCCTTGAAGGCAGCCAGGTGCATGACAACACAGCCTGGAGCCCAGCGCCGTGGCAGGAGCAGCCTGGAAGTGGAGTGCTACAAAGGCTGTCGGAGCCCACAGCCGCCTGCCCCTCCTTCAGAACAGGCACTCCCGGGAGCTGTGAGCAATGCCAAACTGGACATTACTTCACTGAAGTGCACACAGCCAAGAGGAATGATCTTCTGAGGTTAGATCACCAGCATACATCGAGGGATTTCTGCTGGGGTTAAATCCACCCAACACACAACCCCGCCGTGTGTAAATGGAGAAAGCAGTTCATCCTTCCCTTTCTCCTGCTGCCTCTTTTTTTTTCTGATAGCTTGGCAAGCATTTTTGGACACTGATCAAACCTTTTGGAGTGTTTAGTAATGATACCTGAAGACTATCTGTTCATAAATGACCAGCAATGGCATTGCAGTGCTCTTATCAATGGCCATCAAACCTTGGTCACATCTCACCTTTCTGCAATTACCTTCTGTTTTGGGCTGTATATAAAACCTGAAATAGAAACCTCTCCACTCTTTGGGGATGTTAAAGCATAGAATCATAGAATAGCTTGGGTTGGAAGGGACCATAAAGCTCATAGATAAACCACGTGACTAATTCTTGGCTGTGAGGGTGCTGAGGCCCTGGCACAGGGTGCCCAGAGCAGCTGGGGCTGCCCCTGGATCCCTGGAAGGGTCCAAGGCCAGGCTGGACACTGGGGCTTGGAGCAGCCTGGGACAGTGGAAGGTGTCCCTGCCCATGGCAGGGGTGGAAATGGCTGATCTTTACAGTCCCTTCTGACACAAACCATTCCATGATTCTAAAATCCAACACAAGTAGATTTAGGAGTGAGGATACAATACTTGTTTTTTNCCTGGATCCCTGGAAGGGTCCAAGGCCAGGCTGGATGGGGCTTGGAGCAGCCTGGGACAGTGGAAGGTGTCCTGGCCATGGCAGAGGTGGAAATGGCTGATCTTTACAGTCCCTTCTGACACAAACCATTCCATGATTCTAAAATCCAACACAAGTAGATTTAGGAGTGAGGATACAATACTTGTTTTTATAAAAGACTTCATTAAATAGGAGGAAAAAACCCAACCTCACACAGAGTTGCAATAATGCTCATTGTGCACATCTCTAAAGGTACAGCTGTAGCAGTCCAGCTGTGCTACATCTGGGCTTTCAGAGCAAGCCTGCATTTTAGTCAGGTCACACTGGGTGTCCCAAATCCCTGTGTGTCTGCAGAAATATCTGAGCTACAAGGAACACACCATAAGCTGCTCAGCTCATTAACAGGCTCCTCTTTGAAGCACCATTCAGCTTCAGCAACTGAACTGCTGGAGGTGGCTCAGGCTGGCAAAAAGCAAGTCCAGCCAGCCTGGAGTGACTGTCCTGCTCATGACATGGCAAAAGGAAGCTCACTGCAACTGAGGCTCTTTGAGCAGGTGTGGGTGTGTGACATTACTTAGTTTACAGTTAACAGCTGTATTTCACAGAATCACAGAATATCCTGAGTGGGAAGGGACCTCCAAGGATCACCCAGCCCAGCTCCTGGCCCTGAACAGACACCCCAACAACCCCACCCTGGGCATCCCTGGGAGCTCCTGGAGCTCTGGCAGCCTCGGGGCCGGGGCCATTCCCTGGGGAGCCTGGGCAGTGCCTGCACCCTCTGGAGGAAGAGCCTTTCCCTGAGCTCCAGCCTGATCTGCCCTGGCCCAGCCCCAGCCGTTCCTGTCCCTGTCACACAGAGCAGGGATCAGAGCTGCCCCTCCCCTTCCCGTCAAGGGGACGATGTGACCGTGATGAGTCTCCCCTCAGTCTCCTCCAGCTGAACATTCCAAGTGCCCTCAGCTGCTCCTCACACAGCTTCTCCTTCCAGGCCCTTCCCCATCCTCGTGGCTTCCTTCAGATGCTCCCTAATGGCTTAATGTCCTTTTTACACTGGGGTGCCCAAACTGCCCCAGCTCTCGAGCTGAGGCTGCCCCAGCCCAGAGCAGAGCAGGACAATCCCTTCCTGGCCCGGCCGGCGCTGCTGGGCCTGGTGGCCCCAGGACAGGGATGTCCCTCCTGGCACCAGGGCACTGCTGGCTCAGGTCCTACTGGCCATTGACCAGGACCCCCAGGTCCCTTCCTGCAGCTTCTCTCCAGCCTCTCCTTCCCCAGTCCATACACATGGCCAGGGGTGCCCCCTCCCAGGTGCACCCCTGGCCATTCAGCACTTGCCATTGTTAAGCTTCATACAGTTGGTGATTGCCCATCTCTCTAATTTATCCAGGTCTCTCTGCAGGTCCTTCTCTGACCTCAAGGGATTTAAAGTCTCAGGAAAAGCTGTGGGGACACAATACTTTTTTCTAAAGAGCAGCTGATTCCCATTCAGCAAACATTTGCTCCCACTTGACCTGAGCTAGACCAAAGTCACTCAAACTGAAAAACAAACATTTATAAAGGCAGCATTGTCTTAATTACTTGTTTTCAATTTATACCTTAGTCTTAAATTAAGCCTTAAGAGGCCTCTGCTGTTGATTTTCTCAGTACCTCATTTTTAAAACAAAGATTTGCAAGGGATTGTCCATCTGCAGGAAGAGTACTCAGGTACTTCCCTAGCTCCTAAATGGAGATGCTTCAGAGGAAAAGCAGATGCCAGCCCAACTGTTCCTGAGGATTTGGTTTATGATAATTACAGGTTTGGCCTTCCAAAATTATCTCAGTATGGGTTGTGCTGGGCTAGCAAAACCCAGGAAGGGTTCTGGGAAGGAGATACACATCTTGGAAAATGACTTGGCCAACCTGGAGAAGATTTGGGAAAACTACTCCTCGTGTCTCTCTTGTCTGGAGCTGGCACCAGGCATGGCACATGTGCAGGGAGAGGTGAAACCTGGCCTGGCTGTTCACCTGACACACTCCCTCATGGTGTCAAGAGAGACACCATGACAATGTGTGACTTCAGGTAGTTGCCAGCTTGAGGCATGTCCACGTGGGACAGGTCCCTTTGAGTGAGCATCTCCTGCCCCCTGGGCTGCCCCTTGGTGTGACTGCCCTCTGCTTTGGGACAGAAAACCCACCTGAGGCACAGCCTGAAGAGCAGCAGGAATCAGGCAAGGCAATCAAGCAAAGAGCTACTGGTAGCTTATGATAAAGCATAAATTTTTCAAGAGCCCATAAACAATTCAAACATCCAGCATTTCACAGAAACCAGTGGATCCTGGTACTCGTTTTAGTTGCAGCACGCTGCTGCTGAAGTCACTGCACATCAGCATGGCACTGTGTGCTGGGGAGAGGATACAGATCAACACCCACCCCAAGTCTTACACTGCAGATACACAGGAGTTTTCCAGGGGAAAACAAAAAAAGAGCCAAAAACCCCCAAGTTTTGTCCAGCTGTGCTAATTCATTAGGAGAAAAGAGTAGAAACCAGACAAGGCTTCAGCCCTTCACATCATTACATTTCTGAAACAAAAATGACAACAGATGAGCTCAGTGCCAGCAAACCCATCCCCAAAGCAGCAGAGGGTTCCTGGCATCTGTAACCTCCATCCATTTGAAGTTTGTAATTTTGCAGAGCCTCTTTTTCTTCACTTGCAGCTGTTTATATGACACAAATCACTTTCTGGATGCAAGTCCCAGACCTCTCACATCTCACATATCGAAGAATTAACCTGAGGAGGAAACTGTCAGACAAGGCTGACTCAAACTCCACCCCCATTTCAGCAACGCTCAGAAGGAGCTTACACCTTTCTGCAGAGTGGCAAATTAATGTCTTACAACTGGAATGATCCATAGGAATCTGCAGCTAAGACCTTTGCACGGACCACGACTCTGTTGTACTTGCGTGTCGATAGAGGCTCCCCAACAGGCAGGTGTGTGCCCTGGGGACACACAGGGAGGTTCCAAACATCTCCCAGTGCTACACCACGTGGGTACCAGAGCTTGTGTGGGTACAACAGGCACGGGAAGAAGCCACTGAGCAGGGACCCCCCCATCCCACTGCTCCCTAACCACACATCCCCCACCATGCCTCAACACAGAGCTCCTTGGGAGCCACTGCCATCTCCCACTTGGCAACCTCTCCGGGCCCTCCTCAGTCTGTGGTGTGTCCTGTGACTCTGGATCACACGGACATCTGGGTATGTTCCTTCCAACACGAGGCCAGTCCTACTGCAACAGACCAAAAGCCTCTGAGAAAATGTGTTTCTAGGGAGTGGCACAAGAATGAGGGGGAACGATCTTCTGAACCTGCTTTCTGCTACAGAGATTGCTTAAGCCAAGGATATCAGCTTTGCACTTGAAGTTTGCCATACATCCTTCTTCCAAAAAACATTGTCCCCTCCCCAACAGGAAGGCTCACCATGTTAGTTCAACTTTATTCTATTATAGGTTTTTCTTAGAGAACTCTACTTTTACAGTATTTATGGCTGCATAACTGCAACTAAAATAAAACAAAGAGAACGAAATTGGGACGTTCAGTCTTAAATTCAGTCGTGTTGTCTGATAAAGCCATGAAAATATTTAGAGAGGCAAAAACAGAAGGCCAAGGCTGTGGTGGCCAATGCTGTTTATGGAGATGGCCAAGGCAAGGGGAGATGAGAGGGGAGGCACTCACATCTCCATAGGAGATGTTTTTGCTTTCCAAATGAGCTCCTTCTGCCTGCAGCAGGTACCAGCCATTGGTCTGCACCCACTCCTTCCCCATGTATTCTGTTAAGACAATAAAATCCTTAGAAAATCTTGCCATGAGAGTCTTGTTATGCTGTTATATATTTTACAGAAGAATATTTCAAGGCAAAGAGAAGTGCATGGGTGAGCTGGCTCAAGAAGCTGATGTCTGGCTTCCTTGGTATGGCCATTTGGTGCCATGGAGGTGGCATGTGGAGGTGGGATTGCTGAGTGGTCAGTAGGTCCCCAAGGGCTCAGTAATGACCCCTTGGTCTTCCAGAGCTCCTAAGAGCTCACAGGATGGCGATACACAACACCCACAGCTATTTGTGTCCAGAACTGGGACTCCATGACAAAGTTTTCCCAAGCCCACCCAACACTGTGGTGCACTTGGACACTGCTGGAAGACTCCAAGTAAAGTGGAGCTGACACAGAAACACACAGAAGGATGCCCTGGGCTTCAGCATGTACAGAATCATCAATCTCAGGATAAGAGAAAGGACTTTGTGTTCAGATGACATCAAACATCCTTGTCAGGATCATGACGTTCGTTCCCTTGCAGCTGACCTGGAAAGCGAAATATGCCCTTGACATACGACCCAGGCAAACGTGAAGGCAATTTTACTGACAGCATGAATAAAATAAACTCTTCCTGACAGCCCATGGAAAGGGGCAAGAGATGAAGTGGTTCATGCTCTCCTCCGTTAGTTAAAACCCTTTGGACTTTGCTTCCACCTCACTGCAGAAGGCTGCTGATGCAAAGGGTGATATTTGCCTGCAATCTTTCCCTGGGAAGTAATTAGTTTCCATTTAGAGGGATGACAAATTGATCAGGCAGGAATCTCACTGAGCTCTGAATTGAAGCTAAACTGTGATAGCTCCAGATCTGGCAACTTGGGTTTGTCAGTCTGTCAATGCATTTTACAGTTTCAAAATTCAATCACCCAACAGCAGGAAAGACATTGGCTTAAAAAAAAAAAAAAAGAAAGAAAAAAGGCGGGGGGGGTGGGGGGGGGAAGAAGCAGCAGCAGAAGTGGGGGGAGAAGCAGCAAAGCCTCCACTTCCTCCTGCAAGTTCATTATCGCCTCTCCAAAGCATGACGGTGGTGTGAAATGGGTTAGACGCATGGATGCCTCTGTTAACGGCCAAGGAAAAAAAAGTCGCACATCATTAGGAATGGAATAAACGATACCGAGGCACAGAGCAGAAATGATTTGATTAGCAATTTCCAGTTTTGAAAAGACCTGGAAGAGAACCAAATGACTATACAGAAGGTGTGATGGAGTTCTTAATTGCTGTAACTGCACAGGGAGACTCGATGATTTGTGACATATAATACAGCACAGTACGCTAACGCTAATAACTGTTAATTAACTGCAGCAATGATATACTCTCAAAATGCACATACAAGTTACCATAATTTCTAGATTAAAAGCTGCAATGTTCGAAGCCAAAGGCAGAGGGAAGGCAGCACAGAGGGAGTGGAGGAAGAGAAGAAAGTGGAAAAGGAGATGGAGAATCTTTCCTTTTTTTAAAACCCCTTTTGAGCACTTCTGACACCTCAACCAGAGCAAAGCGGCCAGAAAGCACCAAGAAAAAAAAATAAAATTCTCCTGCCGAAATGCGAAACGGTTCCTGCATGAAGCTCCCTCCAGAGCAGCAGTTATTAATTCTGAAAGGCTGTTGTTGCACCAGGCCATCTGGCTGTGCTGTAAAGAGTTCAGGAGCTGCTGCTGAGCTAAGATTCCTGTCGGATCCCATTCGCCCCAGCGACATCATTCACTCACAAATGTTATCACACCATTTTTTCCCCCATCGCTGCTGTTTGTGAGTCACTTTATTTATTTGCAGGCAGTTTGTTGCACTGCCCAGTGCAGAAGTAGCTCTGCCAGGAGCCTCCAGGGAGCCAGGAGACAACACCCTGATCCAAGGGATGCTCTGGAGCTGGTTCCACTCTGCCTCCCAACAGCAGTGCTGTGTGTGAGGCTGGAAGGTGGCACTGAGGAAAAGCTGCTCGATTGACAGCCTGGGAGACCAAAGGCTTCTATTTCTCCCCCAGCAGGCAAAGCACAGACACTCTCCCACACACTGTCCTTCACTGGCACGCCGAGATGGGAATCAGATGACACTGATTAGCTGTCCAGAATTGCTAAAACATTTTCTCTTTTGGATCAATAGTTATAAAGAGCAGGGTAAGGCAGGTATCAGGCTGCACTGTGGATGGCTGATTCTGATCTTCCTACAGAGCTGTAGCCCCAGCAGAAAAACCTCTTGGTATGTTTCCCCTCCGAGGTCCCTTCAGTGCAAGCAATCTGCAGACAGGCTATTTAAATGTTACAGCCAGGCTAATCTTGTACCAGCCCTAACACATCAGTTACCCCGTGCATGGAAAGCTAACAGGCCTTGTTCTTCCCTTCGTGACCCTTCCTAACAGGCTCCTCCTGGATGGCCTCCAAAGGGAAGCTAAGTGGCCGTGTTTCAGAAGGCACCTCTATCTATTACCCATGTGGGTACGAGTTCAAATCTAATCCCTGTGGCAAAGAGAGGGAAACCAGGAAACAAACTCACAAACCACCCTAAGCCTAAATGATTCTGTGATTCTGTGATTCCATAGCACTGGGGTTCACTGATGCACACTGGGGTGCAGTGGATGGTGAAGATGAGAATTCAAGCACAGAGCAACCATGATAAAAAGGCCTCACAGGCTCGCTCAGCCTCTCTATCCTCCACGTTCGCACCAACGCCGCATGTTGAGAGCGTGTGTGAAGTCCAGCTATCATTTTAACACTGAAGTGCCTGGAAAAATATTAAGGGTAAACTTTGCTGTCATTCCAACATATGGCAAAGCACTGAAATATAGACATATCCTAAGCAAACTGGAGAATTTGAATTAATACCTCTTTTACAGAAGAGCACGTTGGTTTTGTATTTTCCAGTTTTTTGTCCGCCTCTTCCTTCTACAATTTTTTTTGTACACCAGTTTCTTTCTAGATAATAAACCAACTCTCCTTCATAGAATCCCAGAATAGTTTTGGTTGGAAGGGACTTTAAAGCTCATCTCCCCCATGGGCAGGGCCACCTTCCACTATCCCAGGCTGCTCCAAGCCCGTCCAACCTGCCCTTGGACACTTCCAGCCACAGCTTCTCTGGGTAACCTGTGCCACGGCCTCACCATGCTCTGAGTAATGAGTTTGTCCCTCACATCAAATCTAAATCTCTCCTTTTTTAGTTTAAAACCATTCCCCCTTATCCCATCACTGTCAGCCCAGTGGCTAAAAGGTCAGTCTCCCTTTTCAAGTATAGGAAACCCCATTCAACACTCTCAGGAGCATGATAAGTATACAGAGAGTAGAAAATAAAGAAAAGAAAAAAGGTTATATTTATGTTCCAATGAAAGAAATAGCTTCTAGCTACCAAAAACCCAGAGAATTTTCTATTTTAATGTTGGGCATGAAAGACAGAGGTGACCTACCTGACTGTCCAGCCCTTTTCCTTCCCCAGCTGTATGGCCAGAACAGATCCATACCTTACACTTCTCCAGCACACTGCCCAGGTGGAAATGGCACACAGGATGGCATTTTTATTGTTTTCCTCAGTAGCAAAATGACACTGCTGGGACAATCCTTTCCCTTTCCTCGCCTCTGATTCTTTGAGGGCTCCTACCTGTCACATCACTCCCAATTTTGCTCCCATGACCACAGCCTCTAAATAATATTGCATTTCCTTTACCACCTAATACAGAAGTTTCAAACCGATTTAAATCTGAAATGAATGCTGCGAATACCAGTCCATACTCATGACAGACATTTAATAACCCCCCTGGGAAAGAAGAGCTTCTGAAACTGCTAAAATGCATCCTGTGGGGATGTCAGCCTGGAGTGAAAGATTCTTAAAGACTTTTTGTGTGACAGCATCACACCCTCTGAGAGTCCCAGGTGCCATTAGGGGGGAGGAGGGGACTACAGCACACTTGAAGAATTCAAGAACAATCAGCCTCAGGTATTAATGTTTTGCTTGAAGATGTAAAAGATAAGACACTGAACCGGTATGATTGCCAGAGAAGGGGTGTTAATGAGACATAAAGCTGCCTGTTCAGTTCTGCTCCCTCCTTTTGCAAGGTGCCCATGCAATCCCGTCCGTGCTTAACACGGGAGCACAGCGAGGCCGCGGGAAAGGGGTGGCCAAAAGGCTGGCTCGGCGTCTTGGAGAAACTGGGAACAACTCCTTGGGTCATTTCCACCCCACAGCCTTTCAGTAACCCCTCTCACAGCCCTGCCAGCTTGTTCCACACAGGCCTCTGCCCCAGACTGTGTGCAACACCATTGGTTCTACTGCAGAAAGCATTTTTCATATCTGGTAGGAAATTCGGGGGAAAAGGAGGGGGGGTGTCTCCTTTCAGAACTTTTCCATTCTAAATCCAGACTTGTCTCACCACTACAAAAACAAAGCCTTTGTATAGGACAGCTTGGCACCCACCCACGTGCAGGGGGGGATTACGCTTTCCAAGTTGCATTTTTTGCCCTTGAAATGTTTCCCTTATAATTGGAAGCAAATTTTTTTTTTTGTCACAAGCTGAAATTCCTTTGTGCAAAAAGCCAAAGCAAAGCCTATATATTACTTACTTCTCTCTTTAAAGCCTTTCACTTTCCTGGAGATTAACTGCCTGATAAACCCTCCCCAGGCCAGGGTTAAGGGCAGGACTGCCCTCTCAGCCCCAGCTGGGCTTTTCTCACAACTGGATTGTGACAAAACCCCTGGGAGCCCCTGGCTACCAAACCCAGGGCTTTCCTGGTTACCCCCAGCACTGGAAAACCCCTTCTCTGTGCTGGCTCCTGGGAAAGCACCTCTTGGCCACTGGACACCAGCAGAGACCCCTCAGGCCACACCCTTTTGCTAATAACCTTTGAAATTTTTTTTTTTTTAATTTTTTGCCTACAACAAACATTCTTCTAAACATTTATCCCATACTTGATGTAAATTCCTACTTCTATGTGCTTTTCCCCTTAATGTGGCTGGAGTTGCAGGTGATTTGGAGGTAGCTGGAGAACAAGGAGGCATTTTGCTGGAGATGCCTGGCCAATCTCCAAACAGAGGTGCTGGGACACTGCCACTGGCATCCCAGCCACCCCCCACAGCCTCCAGGGTATTTCAAGGATAATGTGTGCATCCACAGGAGCCACAGGGGCCAACCTGACAGCTGGTACCAAAGGGGCTGGCAGAGGCACAAAGTCCCTAGGGCACAGAGCAAGTCTCTGGGGACAACACCTGCACCCTGAGCACTGCCAGGGAGCTTCTCCCATGGGTGCGCCATGAAATCCCATCAGCCCAGAACAGCAGCTCCACACAGGCACCTGGATGTTCATTTATCCTTCATCCCTCACATTCCTGATCCTGCCTTCAGTCCTAGACCATTTCCTAAGATAAAGTGGTTGGATCCCAAGCTCTGGGCCTGGGTTTGTGCTTTGTGCCCAGCCTGTAGCTCCTGCCAGTCCAGCATTTCTCCAGCTCCTCAGCGTCCTTCTGGCCCTGTCTCTAACACAGGGTCTGCCCTCATTCTCCCCCGTGGGAGGGACCACCTTGCTCTGGTCGTGCCACACTTGAACTCTGCCCAGGGACTGATTCCATCCCCAATCTCCCAGCTGACACGCCAACATTCCTGCCAAGTGAAAATCCTACAGGGGTGCAGAAGTACAGCCTGTCCTGGCTGCATGAAAAACAATTCTCCTTCACTCCCTACAATCACAGAGGTTATTTGCTGCCCCAGATGGAAACAAATATTTTTTATGAAGATCTGTTTTAACCAAAAGCACATATAAAACAAAAGGGGAAGAAATATTTGAGGTTTGCGGTGGTTGGAATCTACACGCAGAAAATTAATGCTTTGACATGTATTTTGCGCTTAATCTTTTGTGGCAACTTTTTTACATTTGTAAGAGTTATGGATTTTAAAAGTCACAGCTAAGATTGCTTAATGAGCATTCACCACCCTGGAAGTGGAAGCAAGGCTGATGTGGTTTAGTCAGCTGTTAGCTTTATAGCCTCTCTTCTGTACTAAAAGTGACAAGTTGAACACATTATAGAGAGCTCAGATGTGTTATGTAGATGAAGCCTGCAGCAATATCTGCCTGCTCTCTATTATTTATGATGTCTATATAATACAATGGACTGAGATTTAAGCCATTGTGATGCAGTTTGTTTTCCAGGGTTCTAAAGTACAGCACATTTTACAGAGAATTGCATCTCTGTTACATATTAATCAAATCCATCTTACATGCAGCTCTTACACTGTAAACTAAAGGGAAAGAAAGATTAAAGCGCTTGGCTTTTCCTCAGCTGTCAAGGACTGGCAATAAAATAATAATAAGGGCTTCTAAATAATGTGTGTGTGACAGGCCTTTGCTCGGTTGTGCAGTCCTTTATGGAGGTTAACTACAAAATAAGTTCCAGTGAGTGATTGAGAACAGGCGAGTGTGTAATACTGTAATGCCAAGCCCTGCATAATTCTTTGCAAAGTTCATTTGCAGAAATTCCCCCAACCTGACAAGCCAAAGTTGCTGTGGGTCCAGGCACTTGGCAGGGGTGTGAAGTTAACTCCTGCTGCCCCCGCTCCAAACCCTCACCACCTTCTGAACTGTTTCAGCTGCAGCCCATTAAAGCAGAAAGCTGCACTCCAGCAACACCAGTCAGCCTTCCTGGTTTCTTAAAAATATTATTATGAGGGAAGTCATGAGAAAGTTATTTTATTATAAAATATATAAAACTCTGTAGAGGTCTGTGGTTTTGCATTTTTCTTTTCCATCATTAGCCAGAGTTTTGAAGATCAAGAGGTGGAATTTTTAACAAAATGCCTAAATCACGACAAGCTTTTAAGGCAGCATGGACTGTGGAATTTATTGGAGGAGGGTTTTTGCCTTTCCTCCCTTGGCTTTTGCTGCCAGGGAGCCTTTCCAAAGTTTCTGTGTCCGCTCTGCCCTATTGCCCCCTTGCAGGTCCACTCCTACCAGGCCACTCAC
Source organism: Promerops cafer (assembly GCA_013398275.1). Classification (NCBI taxonomy): domain Eukaryota; kingdom Metazoa; phylum Chordata; class Aves; order Passeriformes; family Nectariniidae; genus Promerops; species Promerops cafer. The sequence continues at coordinate 175,417 of VZSE01010355.1, forward strand.
ACCATGGTGGAGGGACAGAAGGGACCACGGGCACAGGGCAGATGCAGCCGAGAGGCAGAACTTCCCCCCTGGGCAGTGCCAGCCCTGAGCAGGCTGCCCAGGGAGGGGCTGCAGTGTCCCTCAGCGGGGATATTGCAGAGCCCTCTGGGCACAATGCTGTGCCCTGTGCTCTGCCATGGCCCTGCCTGAGCAGGGAGGTGGCACCAGGGACCCTCTGTGGTCCCTTCCAACGGGACCATTCTGGGATTCTGTGACATTGTCACAAGTCACAGCAATCAGATCCTGACAAGGCTCAGGTTTAAGGATCCTGTGTTTAGTGCGGGCTCTCACTGACTTCCCACACAACCATGGGTGTCACCACTGTCACCAAAAAGTGACAGTGGTCAGACTTAAAGAGCCCCACAGCCCACGGATGAAAAATCACCAGGTGAAAGCTGAGCTCTTAAGCTCTGCTTTGCTGTAGCCAGGAGGAATAAAGCAGACGAAGGGGGGGTAGGACGTGTGTGAGAGGGTCCTGCAGCACTTTGCATCATACACAGCCAAGCCAACCACTCCTGCAAGCCCCAGTGATGCCTTCAACCACCCTGCACCACAACCCCCAGGGCAGGGAGGGCCCTCCAGCAGCAACATCCTTCAGAAATGGCCAGAAAATTCAGCCCCGGACTCAGAGCCAACTTCTAATAACATTTAAAGCAGGGAGCTCCAGCTGGAGCAAGCATAAAGATGGGGCTGCTGGAATAAAAAAAAAAGGTGAATTCAGATCTGGATCTGTGTCCTGGAGAAAGCAGATGGGTGCTTGGGCGTGGAGCTTGACTTACCTGTAAACCACAAAGTACATCTGAGGAGTGGTAATTTTAGACTCACTAGCACCAGCAAAGGTGCTTGCAAAGGAGTTTAGGAAATCAAAGGAAGGCCTTCAGGGCACCATCTGGCTGCTGCAAGGAGCCAGGGAGAATTCCTGTCCCCTTCGCACACTCCACAGGGCCACTGCCAGCTCCTGCCACCCCCATCTCACAGCAACAGCATTTGTTTACTGCTGATCTAATCCACGAGGGCAAACTCAGTGTTTGCTCTCAAAGATCTCTCTTAAGATGCTATTATACACATCTCTTGGGTCAAAGTGGTATTTTAAGTGTATTGCAATGGAGAGATGTTTCCTAGTATTGTCTGTATTTTCTTCACTGTGTTGGGTCATGTTTCTTGCAGACCTCCTGAAACACTGGGTGTTGACTTCCCAGCCTGTTTTGCACTGTGATATTCATGCTGTGACTGCTGGGGCTCCTCAGCAACACAAGTACAGTTGTTGCCACACCTGAGCATGTCACAGCCAGGGCATTTGACTTTTGATTTTGCTTTTTTTTCAAACGTGAAGAAAATAATTTTAAATCTCAAATCTAACCTAATCGTTGATAACATCCCCATGGTTTGGGCTCATTCCTGCTCATGTCAAGTCCAACTTACCTCTGATGACACTGCTGCACACAAGAGAAGAAACGAGTGTGGTGAGAGTGTCCTGCACACCATAGGTTACATGTGCAAAACAGTAAATAATCACTAATGCCTTAAGTCCTGAGTTCTGAGGTGCCTTGTCTTCCAGTTAGCCAAACCTTTGCAAGTGAGTGCATCTTTAATCTCCATTCCTGCCATGAGCATGCCTCAAGTAACTCTAACTTGGTGTACAGCTCTCTAGAGAACTCCCCTGACACTGGCACTTTCTGTGAAAGCCTCTGAATCCCTCAGACTCCTGGGGCCAGGCAGGACACTGAGCTTCCACATAAGTACAGAAAAATGTAATTCTGCTCCTTATGTGGTCAAGCTTTTCTTTGGAATCACTTGTGACTCAAGCCCATCAGAAGAAAATGGAGAGCCCAACTTTTTGTACTGCAAAGGAACTTGTTATTTGAGGGAGTCTTCTCCTCCCCTGAGGGTTCTCAACATGCAATTTTGCCATGAAGCCACCGAGCAGCCTCTCACTGCCCCTTGGCCATATCTACCAGGCCAGGCACATCCACCAGGCACAAAAAGTTTCTCTGAAGCCAGGGGCTGCCAAGAAGAACCATCTTGGAATTTAATTTTTCCCCAGAGAATGAGGAAGATTCCTCACTTGGAAATAGATCAAAACTCCACTAGAGGTGAAAAAATGACCCTGCAGCTCTGGAAGGTTTCCCACCCCTAGCATGGAGAGTTCCTGAAGCGAAGCTCAGTGTCAGAGAGACGCCATCCCAGACCAGATGGGTAACTGAGGGACAGCCATTTCCACTCCTGGGCAAGCAACACTTAAAAGGATAAACAAGAGCTAGCCACACAGAGGAGCACACTGGTTTCTTTTGCTTTCCTTGACATGGAAAGTGGCCTGCATGCCACCTGACACTCAGGGATCACTTCCCAGGCTATGGGAAATGAGCTGGGAAAACACAAGCACAAACCTCCTGTGGTTTATATGTCTGCGTCAGGCGAGCCGTGCAGAATGCAAAGGCAAATCTTTCAATCCTCCCCTCTCCCCAGCCCTGAAAGGCCAGCACAGTGCTCCATTCAGAAGGGGATTTACCGCAGGGTTTGGAAAGCACCGAGTGCTAGACAGGAATCTTGCCCTGACTGAACCTACTTATAAGCCCTCCCATTAACAGGCAGTGCTATGGAGAGCTGGTGGCACAGTGTGCACAGCACAGAGCTGTAAGTCACAGCACAGGTTTGCTGAATGAGCTGGGGACCAGCTGCATCCCTTTACTCCCTCAATAACACACTGATATGGGCACATTTATTTTCCTGTTGAAGCAGCTCACAGAATAAATGCACGTCCCATCCAAGGGGAGATTACTGGGAGAGCAGATGTATGCTGCACTGCAAACAGTAAACTTATGGAGCCCTAATCCGATACAATACAATTTTGTTTCATACAAATCCCTCGAAGAAAGCACCACAAATTGCTCTGCAGAAGCAGGGAGAGGAGCCTTGCTCGTGGCCATGGCAGTGCGAGCCCTGCGCTTCCCAAGGCTGGCCCCGGCCCCATCTCTCTGAGATATTTGCACAACCCGTGCTCAGCCCATCCAGCTGAAAGCCAACGTGCTCCCCCCACGGGAGACCCCGAGCCTCCACTCCTGCTGGGAAAGTGCCTGGAGCTCCCGGGGCGAGCGCGCCGTGCAGCCATTAACAGCACCGGTACACCTCCTGCACACATCTGGGTCAGCAGCTCCCACACAGGGCAGGCCACGCAGGGAGGCAAAGGTGAGTCTGAAAAACCCTGAAACTTAATAGCAATAAGGAACAAATTCATGCAGGCTCGTAATGACAAGGCAAAAATAGGAAATTGGAACTAGCGGGGCAAGGTGTAATAATGCAGCATTTAGCGCCGGCAGCAGAGAACAGCAAATCAGTGTTTTTCAAGGGGCGACCTGAGGCAAGGAAGTGGCTCAGGGGAGAGGAGGGAAAGCTGTTCCAGTTAAATGGGCACAAGAGAAAGATCAATCCCCAACCACAGAAAGCTCCGAGGGGAGGGAGGGAGGAAGAGGGGCCGAGAGGAGCAGGGAGGGGGTGAGATGTCAAAGACGAGCACATTGGAGAGGTGGGATGAAGCAAATCCATAAGGAGCATGGAAACCCAGAAAGAGATTGTCTTCAATTGAACATGAACAGCAAGAAGCAAGCAAGTTTTATTGGAAATGTAAAGGCTTCCTGTTTTATATCCTTGGCTTTAAATCTTCATTGGGAATCAGCACATGGCATTGGAAACAAAACCCACCCGTCGCCAAAGGCAGCTTGCTGCAATCACTGTCTTGCTGGATCTTGCTTTAAATAGTCAATAGCCCAGTGCTATGTCTTGTGCTGATTATTCAAGAGCCATTATGATATCAGTGAATGTCTCTGATTGCATTTAATTCAAGTAGGCAATATATTTTGAATTCAACTTGCTCTAGCAGTCCTCTGCTCTCCCTCCCCCGAAGTCTAACAGATCATTTAAAAGTGAGCAGGTCACATCCTGAGCTGTAGGTACTAACCATGTCATTTCTTCCTCTCCTAGGGGCTTTAAATCCTGCAACTGCTGCCCTGCCAGCGGGAGAGGTGACCCCACATTTGTCCTGCTCATCGCTGGCTAATAACCATTAGGGACAATGGCGCGGCTCCCACCTGCTGCCCAGGAGGAGCGCAGATCGCTCCCAGCGGGATGCCAGCGCTGACAATCTCCTCTCCTTTTCATTACAGGCTTTTGTCACTCTCACACCCCCAGAAACTACTCAGGAGGGCTCTCGGGGAATTAAACTGCAGTGACAAAGTGGGTCCTACCCCCTCGCAAGTCAGCAAACAGTGGCGAGGGCGGAGGCCGTGCCAACCCGCGCCCAGGAACCGGCAGCGGGATCGCCCTGCCCCGTGAGGGACGCGGGCCGAGCCCGGCCGGGGGACAGCGGCCTTGGCGTGACAGCGGCTCAGCTCTCACAACGCGTGCTCGGGTCACTCGTTCTCCGAGGACCCCGGCCCTAGCGGCACTAACGGGGCTCTAAAGCCCCCGCAGCCCCTAGTGCCGCTGGGGCCGGGCGGAGGCCCTGCTCAGGGGAGGCCCCGCCATGGTCTGGGCTGGCGGAAGGGGAGCCTCGGTCACCCCCAGCCCAGAAGACCAACCCCACAGCACCAGCCCTCCGTGGTGCTGGCCTGGCCGCGGCAGAACGGGGTGTCTGCCCCCAACAGCAGCCCCAGCCGCAGGACACTGAGCCGCGGGGGCTGTGGGCTCTAGGTTCTGCTGCGAACCCTCCATCCTTGGACCCTTCGCAAAGCACCTCGCCCCGCCGGCGGCAGCGCGGCCAGCTCCTGCCGCCATCCAGCAGCATCCCTGCCCCTCTCCTGCGCCTCCGCACATGGCAGGCCCAGGGAAGGGAAACAAATCCTGCAGATCCATTTGCGGTGCAATATGGGCTGGTGGACATAAAATGAAGCAGCTCGGCTGGACTGGCAGCCCCTCAGCCGGTATAAATTCGCGGCGGCCGGCGGGGCTGTGCCAGCACTCCAGCTGCGGCACGAGGTGTATCCGTGTGCTCACACCAGCCCTTTGTACGGCTCTGCTCGCACTTCCCTGAAGCAGCAGCAGCCCAGCCTCGCACTGCAGTGAAGTATTAACTCATACCCAACACAGTTTGTCTCCGAGGACCCTCTTGGCCCCTTCGTCATCCTGTGCTGACATTTTAATCGCGCTTTTGTGGGAGCCGGCTGGCAGTTTGTCATCAGGAATGGCGCGGCGAGGGGCCAGCGCGGGCTGCTGGCTGCGCGGCTGCCGAGGGGAGCAGCCCATTCTGACAGACTGAGCAATAATCTGAACTTACTGCGCTGAGCCTGTGGGACACCAGCCGGGCCGCTTTATCTTCTTCATTAAAGTGCGCTCAAAAAAAAAATCCATTTTCCTTTAAAGTCTCAGGAACAGATGGAGTAAAATTAATTGCGCCATTAAGTCCCGATAGACAATACCAGAGTGGTTTTCTTTCAACAGTGCATGTGTGTTACAAAGTGCTCTTCGTAAAAGGCAATTACTGCAACATTTGCCATAAAATAAAGGTTGCTTTAATGGGCAATAAACACAGGCTTCAAATTTGGTATGAAATGGGTCTCCAAAGGGCGCTGTTATAGGCAGCTCAAAGGCACAACTGACTTTAGTATTTCTGCTCTGGCTCCAGCTCAGCTAGTTCGTAGAACAATGATTTCCACCCTTGGATATTTTCTGATGGAATTATGTATGCCATGGCAGCTCACGGCCAGGCCCTCCGAGCCACCTTTTGCTGGTTGGGCAACGATGGCCGGGCAGGCTCCGGTGCTCTGCCGGCTGCCATCTGCCTGGTGAGACAGGGACAAGGAGGAGCAGGAGAGGGCCGAGGCCAGGGCTGCTGCTTCTGCAGAGCAGAGAATAATAAAACCCCATTTCCTGACAGCAGATCCTTGCCAGTCTCAATTACCACTGGGTTTGTTTGATGCAAAGCCTGACATATTTATTTATATTTCTTTTTAACATAAAACACCCTGGAAAATGGATACCACATCCTTGCAAACAGAAGGAAGAGACTATAAAAATGTGTGTGGGCAGTGTTCAGAAGACAAGAAACAATGGCATTTTCCATGTTTTTTGCTCTCTGGACACTAAAACCCAAACCCAGTCCTTACCCCACAACTCCCCATCAAATAGTTTATGATGGCACTGCTGAACACAGCTTCTGAACAGGCTTGTTTGAAGTCCTGACCAGAAAAAAACCCAACAAATCTACATCATTTGCACCAAATGGAACATTGTATTTGTCAACTTAACAGCCAGAGTCACCCTGGAAGTAAAACACTTCATATGTAGGCAGCTTTCTGTCCTACAGAACCACTGCTGACAGTATCAAGACAGATGCCTCGCACACCCCACACGCTCTTCCTGCAATAACCTGCCAAAAATCCCCTCTTCTGCCTGGAACCCACGTGGCTGTGCTGGGTGCAGCCACATCCCCACACACTTCTGGGTAAGAAAACAGTTTCTATCTGATTCTTGCTCAGAATTATTTGAAGAGGAGGGGAAATCATTTCAATTCATTGTATTTTCACATTCCAGTAATTACAAAGCGAGCATGACATACAAATGATCCATTAATTGAAATATGGGCTCTATGAGCTCCAATATTTATAGTGTAAATCCATATTTAATTAAATAAAGCCAATAATGCTCATTTCAAAGGGAACACTGAAGCTTTTTATTTAACCAGGTAGTTGATGCTGTATGTGCTCGTTTCTCAACACCTTTCAGTAAATCACCATGGCTAAGAGAGGTGGGGGATGAGGAAGTGTGGGATGGCTCACTGAAGATCCCCTAGGCCCCCAACAAGCAAGTCCCTGCTGCTGGAGGTACTTTCCATCACTGTTACTATACACCAGTGCTGCTGCTTGGTAATAGCATCAGTCAGCACCTCTGACTGAGCAGCTTTAATCACCCACTTAATTGCCTTAATCGCCTTTTACATAACTAAGAAATCACAACACTGCAATTGTCTGACTCTGACACACAGTAACATCGGGGGTGTGACATTAATGACGTAATTATATTAATTGCCAGGAGCTAATGTTTCAGGATTTCAAAGTAACAGACACCAAGCCCCAAAGCCAGGGCTGCTGCTCCCTGAGCACTCACTGGGTGCAGTGCAAAAGCCAGCAGCAGTGGTGTGGGCAAGGGCAGCCCAGCAGGGCTTCAGCACCCTGGCCACAGAAAGCCTGGCACCTCTCACTTTATGTCATATATATACACACACACGCATTTCTATTGTTTTCTTTGATACCTGGTGTTGAAGTCACAGTCCTGAGCTCACCATGACAATTTCACAGTGCAGAACTGGGAAAGCCACAGTTCAGCTGGGCAGCCCTGCTCCATGGCAAGGTCTGAGTGCTGCTCCACAAAGGATGGAGCACCTCTTACTTCCTTGGAGCAGTTTTTCATAATTTTAATCAGATTTTACCATGATGACCTTTTCCTTCAGTTGATGGGGATTCAGTTGCTACTTTCCTTTATAAGAATGTTACCCCACTTGTCCTTGCAGCACCATCAACCATCCCTGCTATGGTGTTTGTAAATTTTAAACACCAATCTGTTCCTGTTAGTGGTCAGCTGGCAACATTAACCACTTTTATTCCTTGTAAAACAAGGGACAGTGTGCTTAGGGTGGCCTTGCTCCAGTGCAAGCAGATACAAGATGTTTGCATAGGAGCAAGAAACCCACAGTTCTCTGCACTGACAGGCATTAAGATGGTGGTTTGATTGCACAATAAACCAAATTTGAGGGGGGCAATTGCCTGGGGAAAAGCCCTGCAGCCTTCAGACTTGAAGTGCTGGTTGTGTATCAACTCACACTGCCAAAGCAAAGTTTAAAAAAAGTTGATAAGTGAGTTTGTCCCAGAAAACTTTTTCCTGGAGGGAAGTATCATCTGTCATCTCACAGCTAATGTAACACCAGCAGAGAGCAGAAAAGCCAACATAAACTTCTATCATATTTTTGGCTGAACAGAGAGAAATGTAACCACAGAACTACACCTGACTCGGATCAAATGAACATTGCTGGGATGTTCCAGGAATGCACCACCAGTGTTATGCATCCTGCAGTTACAGCCCTGACACACCTCTCTATCCCCAACACGCCGTAACACCAAGGTGTGAAGGCAGAGAGCATGCAGACAACACAGAAAGAGTTACCTTCAGCCACCCACTGGATCCTCAGCGGCCTCAGCCTCAAATGCCTGACTCCAGTTTGTACAGGATCCATGCTGGATTTAATCCTGTGCCTTCATTTAGCCCTGCAGTGCATATATCTACACTGGATTTCCAAAGCATGCAGTCCAAAGCTCACTCTGTCCTCTGGCAGAGCTCCCTACCCTCACTGAAACCCTGAGTAAGCCCCAAGTGATGATTCTACTGAGAGCTTCTCCTGAGGAGCCCTGTACAAACTCATTCCATGGTGTGCATCTACACAGAGCTGCAGGGGGCTACGGACACTGGGTCTCCCTACCAGAAACTCAAAGGTCTAAACTAATGATGAGAAAAGCCCTGCAAAACGAGCGTGTGGTACCCGTGATGGCACTGTCACTGTCCCCTCCAGGGTAAAAATCCCCTTTGCCATGTCCTGAAGCCAACCCAAGCATGAATCCAAACCCCCTGTGCGTTTTGTTTGTCAAAAGTGACTTTTGATGATGAATAAATTCTCAGAGTGCAACAATACCTACAGGAAAAAACCCCAAAAGGACATGGAATTTCCTGGCCCAAGGACCAATGGGCAGGAATTGAAGTGGACACAACAAGATGGAATAGGAAAGGCTGGTGGCTGTGCTCTCAGATCCTCATTACCTGTCCCTCATGAGAGTCAGCCAAGGAGTGGAAATATTCTCCTCTGAGGTTTTGGCACAGGGTCTAATCATGCATTTCGTGGAAGAAACCCCACTGCTCCTTCCAAGCCCATCCTGGCCAACATCAGCGCAGGAGACAAGCGGCTGCCTCCAGAAGTGGCACACAGCAGTGAAAGGAGGTTTTATTGCTTCTTAAGCTCTATTTACAACTACTGCACCATCTCAAGAGCTAGAGAGGAGTCCTCAGTATGAGCTGCATGAAGTAAACAAGATGCTAAGAGCTTTCATGGCTTTTTAGTGCTAATGACAATTAATAATAAATGGATACAGCAATATTCTATCCAGTGAAAGGCTTCACGGGCATGCAACTTCCTGCACCCCATGCTTCTGGACCACTGACTGTGTGAAAAGTGAGGCAGGGTAAAAGTTAAGGAAGTTAGAGAACAATGACTGGGACCAGAATAACAGGACCAAGGTGCCCTAGGAAACCTGACATTTAGGCTGAGGTTTTCAGCAAAATCACAGAATTCCCAGACTGGTTGGGGTTGGAAGGGACCTTAAAGCCTATCCAGTCCCACCCTCTGCCATGTGAAGGGACACCCTCACTATCCCAGTGGAACAGGGATTCCTATTGCTCCAAGCCCCATCCAGCCTGGCCGTGGACACTTCCAGGGATGGGGCAGCCATAGCTTCTCTGGGCAGCCTAAATAGGCCAACCTTTCACTGGTGGCTATGGCAAGGTTAGTTTCTCTCTCTGCAGAGCAGCAGTTGGTGATGCCCTGTCTCCAGAGCCTCAGACACCCTCCTGAGGAGCACTTCGAGATGGTGAAGGAGGTATACAGGAGAAAGGGAGCCCTATGGAAACCCTCAGGCCCTGCAGTCTTCATGCTTAGATTTCAGAGCTTGTTAACGAAGTAAAAAAAAGGACAGGATCAAATGCCCACAAAAATAAACCCCAAATAAATCTGCAGAACTCCCCCGTTTCCAGAAGGGTCTTCACCTTTGCAGTTCTGCATTGCTGAATTCATAAATGTCTAATTCTTTATCCCTGGGAAGCTAATTATTATGAAAGGTCAAAATAAATAGCCACACTTGTACATAAAGCTGTTGTTAATATAGGGAAGTAGACAGCTCCAATTTACAGGCTATTTTGTTGTTGTAATTACAGAGCTCCCTTCGCCAGTGAGTTTGTAACCATTTGGTTTAATTACGAGCTGAGGGGAAGAAGAGGGGGAGGAAGGACAGCCGTGTCCCTCCAGAGCAGCGTTTGCCCAGGTATCATGGTGGAGCACACTGAGGATAAGCAAAGTCAGCTCCTGTGGGATTCCCTAAACACTTCCCTAAAGACCACGACGCTGGAGCTGGGCAAGCAGCTACCAAAGGGTTAAGCTGCAGCCCATTAGAAATGTCCTTTAGTGCTGGGTCTGTTTTTCCTTACAGAACATTAGGCTCAGTGGGGCAGGCAGAAACCCCCGTGGTGCCCCCATTAAAGAAGATCAAGTCACACATGTCAATATCACAGCTTCACCCATACTGTAATTTGTCTGACAGCAGCCAAGGCTGCTGGGCCTGGCCAGGGAGGACCAGGATGCCTTTTAAAGAGAGAGACCCAAATCTCTTTAAAAAAAATAATTTTGTGGCCAGACAAACTGCTTAACAACATAAAGATGCAATAAACATTCCTGCCACTCCTCCCCTCCCACTGGAAGTGGGATAAAGCCCAGCACAGTACAAAATAATCCCAGTAAAGGCATTGCCAGAGCACTAACAAAATGCTCTGGTGCAGTCAAAGCATCGTCTTCTTTTTTTTTTCCCTCCCCTTTCTTTCTTTTTTTTTTCCTTAATGCCAAAGGCATTAAAAGAGATGAAAACCACTCCATTGAGCTAGGTGAAACGTTAATCCATTGGCCTTACTTTGCTGGGAAACCAGGGTTTGAATGAGGCCCAAGGCATAAATGAAATGAGTTTAGTGATCTCAGTTTAATTCTTAATAGGCCACAACAGGCACTGCAGATACAGAAGATACAATATTAGGAAATCAAACCCTTTCAGAATTGTTTTTTCCTTTCAGCTAACGAGGGTCAGGAGAGAATTAATACAGAAACTTAAACCTTAAGCCAACCTAAATAGCTCTCTATGCAGTCAGAGTGCAGGAGGAGCAGGGAGATGCTGCCTGCAAGGCCCATGGTTGAGGAGCCATTCTGCAGCACAGCAGATGCTGGAAAAGCTGATCTGCAGAAATTTAAGGCTCCATTCAAAGCACAGGAAGATTTCCAGTGAGACCTCAGCAGGTTTTGAATCAAGCCTACATAACTGCACGATCTGAGCAGTCCCACCAAAGCCCAAACTTCAGCGAAGTTGGTAGCGTCAGTCCTCAGGCTGACAGCACCTTGAAAGCCACAGATTCCTCCCAAGAAGCTGCAGTGGGAGGAAACAGACCCAGTCACACTCCCATCCCTTACCTCAGATCATCCTCAGAATAAACAGTGCCAGGAATGCCGGGTAAAGAGATGCTTCAGTCATGTTTACATGGGAATTTGAGTTCCTTGCAGAGTTTTCCTAGCACCAGCTGTTGTAGTGGGTAGATTTAGTGGGGGTCTCAGGTGGAAAGTCAAACCTTTTAAATGAAGATATTTTGTCAGTACTGAGGAATATCAATTTTGCTTTGCAGGAGGGTAAGATGTTACTTTTTCATTATCACAAAAAAGGAAAGAAATAATGCATCAAGACTGGATAACTGAGCCTAGAAGAAAACCAGCAGCAAAACAGTTTTTCAGCGATTTAATAAAAGTAAAATATTTTAAAGTGCAATGATGAAGTCCAGCTTTGAGCTCATTGCAGACAGAACCCCGTGGACTGACAGTGGCTGAATTCTGAGCCAGTATCTTCCTAAATCTTCATGGCTTCTCTGGCTCTCTCCCTGCCCTTTGGCAAGGGTCTCCTTGCTGTTCATTCTCCCACACTGGCACATCAGGAGCTGATCCCGTGAGTCTCAGCAGATTTACACACCCGGGGGCTGGGACACTCCTCTCCCTGACATCAAAGGCAGCCGTGTCATGTGCCAGGAGAGCCCAGCCAGCTCTTCCTGCCCCACAAGGTGCTCGGGAACATCCGGGGCCATTTGGAGGCTGCCCTGCGCCAGCTCCCTTTGAGCTCAGTCCCGTGTGCCCCTCCTGAGGAGAGAGCAGAGCTGGGGGTGCCCATGTGGTGGAGTTGTCCCAGGGCTCTGCAGGAACGAGGGAGAGCAGGATGAAGGCAGGGTGAACAGGCTGGCAGCTGTAGGACCAGTCATGCAGCACATTTCTCCACAGGCTCACTCCTTCCCTCCTGCACCCCCCAGGGCACTGCCCACACACTCCTGTTGGCTCCTGAGCCTTACTTTGCTGGAAAAAAGCAAAGTAAGCTCCTGAGCTCTGCACAGTGATCCTTCCCCCATCCCTGAGCCACACACCAGGATAACACAGCACCAGGGCCCCTTTCTCACACCCCTGTGGGCCAGTCCATGCCAAAAATCAAGGATATTAGGTGCAACAGCCAGAAAACAACAAGAAGGAAAGCCCCTTCCAGGCCTCAAACACCTCCAGCACAGTTCACTAAGGTAACAGAAAGCAAATTCACAGCCTACAGAGATACAAGGACATAAATCCTTCAGGATGCTGTCTTATCTCACCACACAGAAATTTAATCACCAAAGTCGCTGCACAGCGGGGTGGTGAAATACATCTTAGTCTTGATGCCTTTCAGAAAACAAGTTCTTCTCTTAAAAGGTGCTGCAGTAGTGACACATTGTGTGTATATATATGTACACACATATATATGCTGTGTGTTTATACATATAAATACATGTATCACTTGTACAGAACTGTGGATAATGGCATTTCCAACCTGGTGGCCTAAGCAATACATGGAGCAGTATCCACAGTTAGACACAGAAGCATTGAGGTTGGTGGTGGATGGCTCCATTACCATTCAATCCATGACTGCACCAAGGGAATAAGAATAATTTAGAAGTTTACCAAAGAAATTAAAGCGTGCTTGGCAATGCATTCCTAGGAGAAAGTGCCCTGAGCTGGTATTCAGAAGTCCTTTCTGCACTGAGCATGTGGCAGATTTGACTCCTGATGTTTTTGGTGACTGAAGATGTGGAAATTGCTCAGCCCAGACATGACAGATGGCCTCTCCCCTTCCCTCAAAGTGAAAATGGTGGGACAGATTATGGGTTCAGCTCAGTCCCACTGCCACAGCCTCCCAAGGGAGAACCTTGGGATGTAACCTCAGTTTGGAGGGGCAGGTCCAGATCATAACCCCAACAGAAGACTGACAATGATAACACAGGAGCTGGGGATCCTAGGAAAGACTGAGAGACTATCACTGGGGAGTCTGTGGACAGACAAGGAACCAGGGCATGTAAAACACAGGCCAAACTAAAAGTAGGAACAGGTTTTGGGTTGTGCCCCTTTAGCCTTTTCAGCCCTTTCAATCCACAGTAACTCTTTTTCTCTCCTCTCTGCTCAGTGCTGTCCTGTGGCTTCAGGAAACACCAAATGTGTTTGACTAAAGAACAGGCTTCAGAGTTAACCAAGCTGCAGTCCACACTGGTAATGTATTCCTGTGCATAATGGCCTGGAAGTGCTGTATTCATGTATGAGCTTTCTCAAAATTATTTATTAATGGAAGAGATCATATAAAATATTGCTCCTTAATATGCCTGAAAGACTCCCATAAACGCACAGAATCTCACTCTGCTCTCTGAACAGGCTCATGAGCCCTGCGTGCAGCCATGTTACACCAGCACTGAAGTAGTGCAAGGAAGGAGAAAATCAGGAATGTCTCAGGCAGGAGCTCCCTGGGCTCCAGGCTGGGAGCACGTGAACGCGCAGCCACCGCGCTGTCACATCACACCGGGTTGCCATGGAGATAATTGCAATGTCATAACTAAAGGCTAATGTCAGCACCAGGTTTTACAAGGAAATGATTGGATTGTATTTTTAATTTACCCCCAAATTATTGCAACTCCTCCATCGGGAAGAAAATGAGAATTGTATGTTTAATTTTTTGACAGCAACAGAGCAGAATGTTGTGGTTTAGGATCTAGAAGTTTTTACATCACTGTGTTTTTCTGAAGGTGCTCTCAGGTGTTTTTATACACAACTGTGTTGAGACAACAAGACAGAACTCACAGGCTACACATACATAATAGTAATAATAGACTTATAGATTATGCTGCCTGTGTACATCTACACACTGCTCTCCCAGCCTGAGCCTCATTTAGCAACTCTAACTGCTTTATTAACAATATTAATCAATACTTTCAAAATGCTCTCTTGACCTGAGAGTTGTTAAGCTGCTCTCTGGTAAAAACACATGAAACAAAATGAAATTTTAAATTATCTTCACACTTGTTCTAACATGCTCCTTGCCCTTTCTGCCTGAACTGGTGCCTTCCAAGCTCCTGAGCTAAATCCAGGCCAGCATGGGGACAAACTGCTGTTTTCTTTGGGACTAACTTCAAAGTCAATAAGCTTTTGCATAGCTCCAGTCCCGTGGATGTGGAGAGCGAGCTGTGGTGCTGGGCTGATGGCAGCACTGTCAACAGCACGAGACAGGGAGCTTGGCAAGGTGGAGACCAACCGTGCTGGAAATGTCACGTACACACACATGGCATCATTCACAACCCAAGATAATCAATACTGTCATCGGTGCAAAAGCAGCTTCACCAAAAGCTCTGCCCTGCAGCCCATTCTGAATGCAAGAGTCAAAAATACCATGCAAAGGCACAAGTGAAGAGATTAATCTGGACCCTTCCAAAACAGATGCAAGAGAGGCAAGTGTTCATCTTAGCCTGCTGTCATTAATACCATTTCTTTGTTACATGGAGAAATTATTATTGCAAAAGTGACACAGACTCAGCCCATGGAGGTTTTACTGCTGGTGAAACCCAAATGTGTCACCTCTGTCACACAGGACATGGGCTGCTCTGGTTGTGCATGTCCCACCTTCCTGCACTCATTTCCCATCCTGGTGAGCACAAGGTGTCCCACAAATCACACACGTGGCCTCCCTCCTGCGGGGCTGTGTCCCACCTCAGTGATCACAGAATGTTTGGGTTGGAAGGGACCTTAAAGCTCATCCAGTGCCACCCCCTGCCATGGGCAGGGACACCTTCCACCATCCCAGGCTGCTCCAGCCCTGTCCAACCTGGCCTTGGACACTGCCAGGGATGGGGCAGCCACAGCTTCTCCAGGCAAGCTCCAGAGCAAAGCTGCAGCTGCACAGATATGATCAACAGCAACAAGAAAGAGAAAGAATGAGGAAACAAAGATGAATGCACAGAATCTCCAAGTTGGCTTAAAGGAAAACTGAAACAAAGATAAAGGAAATTATTTTGGAAACCTTGCTGTTTTCTAATTGTTGGCAACTTGGGTTTAATGCATAAGGAGGAGAAAATGGTCTAAAATTGTAATAATCTTTAACTCTGTTAACACAATTGCCCTTTTCAACCCTCATGTTAGATGTCTTTATTGCCCAAAGTGAAGTCCAGGAGATAAACAGCAGAGCATTTTCCAAAATCAAAATCCTTGTTCAGATCAATTGCACCCAAAACCTGAATGACACAACACACAAAGCACTCACTTTTTCTGGCAGTTTAATGCCGAAGAATTTATTCCCATTGTCAGTACAGTATGGATTATTTGAGTATTAGGAGGATATACATTAAAATATAATGTATCTAATGTATAAAACGTAATGACTGCAGTGAGAGTAACATCACACTTGAGTAGAGAAGCAGAAGTAGGCTCCGTTGGAAGCAATTTGGCCCAGTTTGGAAAAACTAGCTGTTAAAATCACAGGCAAATCCCAAACTGGCTGTTACCAGCTACCTTCAGCAAGCTCTGCTTCTTGCCTCTGCTGCCTGCTCCGGCCAAGCTCAGCCCACCAAGTGCCCCCTCTCCTTCCCCGGGCACCAATGCCCCACTGACCCCCTGCAACCTGCCCCATCTGGGAAAACTCTAAGCAGAAGGGTTCTCCTGAAGAATGAACTCAGCTTTAAGGATGCCACCACCCCCTTGGAGTCACAGCATTGTCTCTTCTGTCTCACACGGGATCGCTAGAAGAAAAATGAGCACACTGGGAAAGGTACCAATTTAGCGTTCAGCACATGACCGAAAAAGAAGGCACAGTGGTGTGAAAGTCAGCCAGTAATAAGTAAGCTGCACTTCCATAATTTCATAGGAAAATCCTTGGGGCACAGCCAGATTCTGAAAGAAGAAGGCTGTATTTATAGCAATCAGTGTGGTTTGACATATTTCCCCTAATATGCTAAATTACTCCTTCACTATCATCATAACTTCCCCTCAGTCATTCCTCAGCATCTTCTATTAGCCTGGCCTAAAAGCACTTAGGGAGCTTCTCCGGCTGTGACCTCTTTAAAAACGCGTTAATTCCGACAGCGGCGGCGCAGCGCCGGGGCCGCCCGGGCCGCAATTACCCTGCCCGGGGCTGCAGAGAGCGCGGCGCTGCTCGCCTCTAACACGGCTCTGCTGCTTCTAATCCGCGTCCTTCTGTCCCTCCTCGAGCCCTGCCCACCCCTTTGCCCATCTCGGGTCATTAAATCCCAGCGGAACGGAGCGCTTCCATCAGCCCGGCACGCAGCAATTGCCCTGCAGGAACGCAGCTCTCCCCCTCTCCTTGGGGAGCCCGGGGCGCGGAGGCACGAACCAAAGGCCCCCAGCACTCCCTGAAAATCACTGCATCCTCAGCTCCAGGACTGCGCTGGGGACAATTTTATGGATGACTTGCACGGTCCGTGGTTATACAAAGCTACCACTACGAGCCATTTATTTAACAACAACTTGCCCTGATTTCTCACTCGTGGTCTGATGATGTCCAGAAGTCCCACTCAAGCTCCTGGCTCTGCTGTGTGACACTGTGTGCATCCGTAGCGAAACAAAGTCCTTGCCCTGAAGAATCTAAACTCTGAAGAGGCAAATCTGTTATGATGAAGCATGTCAAACCTGATCACCATCCAGCATCTCTGCATTTGCCTCTGCTCATCCTTCCCAGCCAGCCCCAAAAGAACAGTCATTACAGCCCTGCACAATTTCTGTGTGGCAATCGCTGGCTTGTGTGAATAATGATGTTTAGTATTTTATCAGGTTATTCCATAACAAATACACCCAGTGATACTTTTATAATGATCATCTCAACACTCTGCTGTGCTGTTCTCAAAATACTAAGTGACAATAACGTAGTTCTGATTTTATTTTTTAAACCACCTGCATTCTCACATCAAACAGAGACTTTTCCTGTAGAGCCAGAACTGGAAAAAGGATAATGCCCTTTTTTGTAAGGAAGGGGTGTGGGGGGAAAGAAATAAAATCATGCTTCTTCAACCTTTTTTCCTCCTGCTACTCGGGTGCTTGTCTTTAATGAGCAGCTCCAAATGACAGCTTTAATCACTGCCTCTGGCCACTGAAAGAGGCCGCTAATGATAGGAAAGAACAGAGGACCATTTGCATCAATCAGCTCTAGTCTAAATCACTTTTTATGATAATGCATCCAAGCGAAGAAGAACGTCTCTGATGTCTCCTGCATGATGATGTACCACAGTGCTGTCTCCTCATCTCAGACCTCCACATAAATCTCTTAAAGATGCACACACACCCCACCCTGTGCTGCCAGCGCTGGCCCTCGTTTTCTACACCATTAATGATCTACCACCAGGGTAGAGTCAGGAGAGGTTAAGCAATCAGTTCATTCAGTTTTCACTTTCTGCGGGGGATGCCCACTGCTCCGGGAGGAGGGGAGGGGAATACACAGACAATGCCTGGGCTGTCAAACAAATACAAATTTAGGATCCACAAAATTCCTGGTTTGCCACCCATTACCATCAGGGGCTGGCAGAGAAAAAACATTGGGCAGAATCCGGAGGATGCTGTCTGCTAGAGCATCACAGCTCTTCTACACAGAGAACTGAACTGCTGCTAAAGCTTTGCTCTTGTGAGTACACTTTATTTACACAGGAGTGCTTTCAAAGTGACTAATCCCATAAACACAGATTACCCCCCCCCCCCCCCCCNATCAAGTACCGTTCTGTAACACTAAAACAAAAGACCTGGTCCTGCACAAGACAGTCTCTGATTAGACACTGGCCTGAGAGAGAAGATCTGGGCTGAATTTCTGACAGGCTGAGGTCCCATGCCCAAACCAGCTCTGCAAACAGCCACAGCAGCTCCTCATCCTCCCAGGCTGCAGCTCTGTGTGTGAAGAGTTTCAGTGGCACTGGCCACAAGAACCATATGCACACATGCATTTATTCTGTATAGTCCATACAGCCACCCAGGGTCCTGCACGAACACACCCTGACTTGGCTGAGTCTCCTGGGTGCTTCTACTCAAAAGCACCAAAGCAAACAGAGGTCCCACAAGCAAGACTGAGGTCCCACAGCAACCCCCACTGCAAGGGTGAGGTTTCCCCAGGCTCACCCAACCAGCCCTGTGTGAAAGCAGTGGGAATTCAGGCTGAACTGGGTGCCTAATCGCCTCTGGCTCCCTCGGAGGTCGCAGTGCTCCCAGGCTGGTGCTGCTGGCTGACCCAGTGACCCGTGGGCCATCTGCAGGCTGCTGCTGTGCACTGGGGCTGGCGAGCCCTGCTGGCCAGCCCAGCTCTCCTGGGATGCACAAAGCCCTCCTGCCGGGGCCTGTGTCAAAACAGCCTCTCCCTGTCAAAGCAAACTAATGGATGCACCAGCAGATCCACCAGGGTCGTGGGGGATGCATATAAATACACAGGGCTGCTTTTATTATTTCCCTGAAATACGGGGAAAAAGAGAAGACAATGCTGATTTGGTTTTGGAGTTTCTCCTAGCTGGCAGAATGCTGGATGGAGGAAATGACACCCATTTCCCTGGCCAAGTGCTCACAGTACTCAGTCTGATCCTCCAACACTGCCTGGAGAGGCCATGGGAGCAATGCCGAGGACTTTATGCTCCTGTAGTTTTGACTGACACTTCTCAGGACATGCTAATCACCTTTCAGGGAAAAAGAGAGGGAAAAGGTCCCCAAATAGGCAATTTTATTTAATCTACTGATGTTAATAAAAAAAATCTTTTTGCTTACAGAAACAGGCTAACCTCTGCAGGGCTTAATCTTCCCCAGCAAAGGGGGCTCACCATGCTAGTTGAAGCATGGACACTTTTAATCTCCTGATTAAAACCAGGACTACTGTGACTGTATTTATCAGGAGTAAAGGATGGAGGAGAGGGATTTATTTAGAGGAGGCAAAATGCTAACTGAAAATTATGATACCACAATTCTCTAGATGAAAAATCCTTCCAAGAAAATTGCCTTTTTAGCAAGACATTGGGTTCTGGTGGATCATTCAGGCCACACGTAGGCAGAGTCACTGGGGCTCCCAGTAAAGCATGTGGTTTTTGGTGGAAGGTGGCCAAGCTGGTCTCAGCAATCTGATATCAGGGTCCAGAACAGCTAATGGGAAGACTCACAATGGCTTCAGTGGGCTCTGTACTGGGGCTTTAGTAAATGCAATTTAAAAAAAAAAAGAGAAAAAAAGAAAAAGGAAAAAAAAAAAAGACCAGAGCAGTATACAACAGCTGTAGCCCTTCTAAGCCTTTCTTTTTTGCAAATGCTTCCCTTGGCAGCTTTATTTCATTTTATTATAATAAACTTCAAAAGGTGTATTTGATCTGCCAGCATTTTTTCCTTGTCCACCAGGAGTTCATTTCAGCTGTGCAAGGCAGCAAATACTGTACATTAGGTTAATTTTCATTTCAGCCGTACAACATACATTATTGTTTCACTGCTTGGCTTAAGTGAACTCCTGGTGGATACAGTCAAAACCATACCAGCAGATCAAATGTACTCTTTGAAGTTCCCTATAATGAAACATCTTTAAAAAAAAAAAA
Organism: Promerops cafer; assembly: GCA_013398275.1. Classification (NCBI taxonomy): domain Eukaryota; kingdom Metazoa; phylum Chordata; class Aves; order Passeriformes; family Nectariniidae; genus Promerops; species Promerops cafer. The sequence continues at coordinate 195,178 of VZSE01010355.1, forward strand.
AAAAAAAAAAAAAAAAAAAAAATTTTAAAAAACAACTTTTTTTTTTNTTTAGAAAGCTTTAAAATATCCTGAATTGTTTGGAGCATTTTAATGTTTTGGCTTGTCCCTTCTAAAACCAAGTAATGAGAAATTTCATGCTGTCCATCATCCTCTCCAGCTTTTACTCCCAGAAGAAGTTATATTATGGATGAAGTATAAATTAATCTCTTTGCTGAATGGTTCAGCTTAAATGAGCTTGAGGTGATTACAAACCACATCAGCAGATGCTGTATATGGTGGCTTTAAAGTAAAAATCCCAAACCAACTGACACTAGCATGATTTGAAGGCATGCCTCTGAAGTCTACAAACCATCTTCAACTTCAGTCCAGGAACATGCTAAATTTCATTATAAATCTCAGTGAGTAGAACACAGCCTCTGAAAATGTCACTGAAATTCCCTCCTTGTCACAAGGCCTCCCCCAGTTCCCCAAGGATCCTACCCCCTCCCTTGTGGATTTCCATTGGTTAAGTTGAATTGTCCTTTTGTTTTCTTCACCCCCCAGCTCATCCTGACTCATTTTACTGAGCCAGCACAGAGTACAGCCTGTGAAAGGGAACCAAACTACACATGGGAAAGGCTGGAAGCTCCTACACCAACTTTACCACCAGTAGATTGTGATACAGAACTGCATCCCAATGAGCACACTCCTCAGCACCTGGAGGAGACAACCTGACCCTGACTTCAAGCAAACTGCACTCATTTCTGATTTGAAAACACAAAACGCTTGTGATTAAATAGGATTAACTCAACAGGATCAGGTCCCTAGAAGAAAGTGGTTTCACTAACAAGTTCTTACAGAGGAGCCCAGGGGCATTCAAAGGCTCACGGATTATCACCAGTGGAACAAATGTCAGAGATGTTCAGCCAGGGCCAAGAGAGCCCTGTGCTTTGGGGTGATTTCCCAAGGGAAACGACTGCAGTGGTCTCAACATCCTGGAGGTACCCTTGGCACCCCCTGACCTCAGCCTAGTACCCCTCCCCAGCACCCACCTCCCCTGGCCTGGGGGTGCTCCCAGCAGCTCCTGGCCACCCCTGCTGACACCCCAAGGGTGCTCACCCAGTCAGGAGCTGTCACCAGGGTGGGCAGACTGTAAATGGCTCCGTACTCCTGCGAGCCTTCTGCCAGGGATTCACAGAGCTGCGCTTCCCTCCCGTTATCATCTCACTGCCAACTTCCCATTTTGGACCAAGTAATGAGCCTTTCAAACACCCCCCACAGAAAGGAGGAAAAACAAGACACTTTGTGTACACCATTAGTTTTATGCATCCTGCAAATGCAGTTCTCCAGCTCGAAAATCTCCCACAGCTTTTGCTTCACTTGGAACAAAATCACGATGGACTTCTGATGAATAGCTCGGCTCAAAATACACTTCAAGGCTTTCCTTGAATTCTGACTTGGGAGTAAATAACCTGCAGTGAAGCTAATTGTATTGAAAATTCAGAATATTGAGGAAATGTTAAATGTGATAAATATTTACCCTAAAGGAATTCAAAGGGAGCCTGTAACAATTTATTTCTAACCAATACCAAGTAATATTAAATTGCAGGGAAAATGCAGCCCCAAACCCTATATTTTTCCAACTTGTACTAATGATTGTTCTTTGTGAAAAATGCCAGACAACAATATCCTTTAACCATACACAACCATGTGGGTTCATACTCTGCATTAGCATTTTTCATCCCAATGTCCTCTGCAAAACAACGGATTGACGCTGCTTTCACTTAAATTGGTGTAACTAATTAGACCCAACTAGAATTACTCCTGATCCTATTCATGTAAACAGTCTTGATGACTTCAGTGGTGCTATTAGTGAAAATAAGGACTCACACAGAGCAAGGATTTATGGGCTCAAATCCTCTCTATTTGAAGCCTCAGTAAAATGCAGCCAATTCCAATGCAGAAGGAGAAAGCTGAGCCGAGCACAGCTGAGCAGTGGAAGAGGAAAAAAAGGGGAACATTTTTGGCCAAATAAATTGGGAGAGAAATCACTCTGTGAAAGAACTGTCAAATAAAAGACTGGGTACAGAGATTTTCAAAAGGGGCACCTGGAGAGAGGCAGGGAATTTCAGAAGGCAGTGGAGACACCGGAGGCTGTGAGCGCTCAGCACCCCACAGCTTCCACAGGGCCTCTCACTTGAGAAAGGTATTTGAGAATGTTGATCCACACAGGACTTTTCCTTTAAGCTTAAACCAGGGAGGACACGCATGGAAATGTAAATGGTTTCATTCTGAGCTTGAAAATTCAGATCAGCTTTGTGTTTCAAATGAACCAGTTCATCCAGCCATCGCAATGCCTAAATTCAGTCCCTCAAGCTAATGCTAAAGCAGATGATTACAAAATAAAAGGTTCTCCTAAAAAAAAGGAAGAGGGGGAGAAACTATATTAATCACTACCAGAAAACATCTGTTTTTAAATGAGGTGTTTTTGATCTACACTGTTTGTGATGCAAGAGGAAGGCTTTGCCATCCATATGACAACCAGATCTTCATTTTGTTGGGATTAGGGGTCAGCACAGGGAACTTGGGGGAGGGAAGAACGGGAAGGGAGCAGGAGAAAGATTCCTGTAAAAAATGCCAAGACGCTTACTCTATAAACATGACCTACAGACCACGAGCCACAAGTTCACTCCCAACATTTCTGCTTGATTTATATGAGGATAGATCAATTAAAAGTTGAAGGTTTTATCTCATTTGCAGATATATGAGGGGCAGCTTCATTAAGCTTCATTCTTCAAACACCCTTAATTATACACCAAGGGTAGGTTCAAAATGAAGATGCTGCAAACACAGACACTTAGGAATTGTCATTTCACAGACAGAGAAGTTCTGCTTCTGTTTATCATTCCTGTAGCTGAAACTGTTTCAGAAAGGACAACATCATCAGGGTCTTTGCTCCATGACAGCCAGAGAGAAGGAGCAGAGACCTGGCTCTGCCACCAGCAGACCAAGAACAGAATTGACCAAGTTTCCAACTCTTGTTCCCAGGCTTTTAAAATAAAGTTAAATGGTCTGAAGGGAAAAAAGAGAAGAAAGGGATAGTCTTTTACCCAAGAATCGAGTCTGAGCTCATCCTGCAGCAAGTGAAGGACATCTTGACGTGGAGAGAGCCCTACAGTGCTGAGGCAAGCGGGTGCTGCACCAGTTGCTTGTTCCATCTTCATTCACCTGTGGCTGTGGCATTTCAGCTGGCAGTGCTTCAGGCCACTCCTCCCCAAAATGACTGGAATTGGCTTTCTGATCTGACAGAGTAAAGGGCCTCAAAAATGCTTGAAGATGTTTAGGTAAAGGTTTAGAGTAGCTCAGATTATATTCCTGCAAGGATACTTGCTATACATGCTAACTTGGCAGTCATGGCTGTTTGCCTGCTGTGCCAGAAACTACGTTTAAAAAATCTGGTTTATTCATACATATGTACAATTTCCTCCCAGGTCTGGATCCCATGGATAGCAAGTACCTCAAAGCACATTTCCTTGAAGGATTTTGTCTGACCCACCCCTCTTGTCACCACCTTTCCTGTAAGATTCTCTCTCCTCAACACAGCTGAAAAATATTGCCTTCGAAATATCTTTGTATCATTGCATTTTTCTGCATCTTCTACCTGCTCACAAGAAATTCAGAAATCACAACACATGAAAGGGAAGTTTCAGATTCAAGGAAACATGAGAAACACAATTCAAGCATCGCATTTCCTCCTGCTTCATGAAAAAATACAAGGACAGAAGTTTATTTTTCACTGAGAGTGACACAAGCATCTGACAACTTGCATTATAATGAACATAATTATTTTAATGTTGTGTTTAACATTGCTCCTTATCTTTCCCAGTACACACAGCAGTGTATGGTAGGGTGAGCAGGGTAAGTGAATACATCACTCCTTCCCTCCTCCTACTCCCGTTGCGCTTTAACCGTACACAAGAGCGCGCGATTAAAATGGCTTAATTAATCCTCAGGCTTTGAAGGATGGCAGCAGCAATGCTCAACTCCTGTACAAATGCATGCAACCACTTCCAAAGGAGATGCTGAGGATCTCCTGAAGTGCCTGAAGAAGGAAACTCCACTGTTATCTTTGTACCTGCACTCAAGATCAGGGATAAGGAGTGAGGCCCTGCCAGGAACCCAAGGGCACCACAGACCCTGCTTGTGTTTTGTGCCCAAGGATCTCTCCCAAGAGAGTATCCAGGCATACATTCATGGAAGAGCAGAAATTCAGACAACTTTTCTGCTACCTGAGCTACATGTTCTTCCAATTTACCTCTGATTCTCCAGACAGCTGGCAGCCACCCAGTTACATACCTTAGGGGCCAGGATGAACTTTGCTATTTCCATTCCGTAAAAAAGGCCCAATCATCCATTTCAGATCCTGGACCCATTGTGGATGTCCTTACCTTTGTCACCTGGTGATTACAGCTACAGCAACATTCTCTCCGTGGGTCAGTTGGAAATTTGAGCTGGATGAAAAGGCTGCTGCCTACTCATTAAGTGGTGTGTCACAGGGAAAGCTGATTACAGCCATGCTCCCAAATCTGTGTTGGCTTCTGATTAGTTTTCTGGTAGAATTAAGGTTTTGCTTTTGACCTACAAAGCAGTGAATGCTTTGGGCACTAATTACTTAAAAGCTCACTCCTCCCTCTGCGCAGCAACATGACAAGCTGTGGTTAGTGGGTGTTCTCGAGCTGACAGGCCCTTGGGGGTTGTTTCACTGCAGAGTGAACTTAAATAACTCAAGTCCTATCAACACACAGGAGCCCTTAACTCAGAGCCCAGACAAGCTCTTTAATTCTTTCATCCAGGGACATAAGTTAAGCCCTACAGACTGCAGGCGCTCGGGCTGATGTGGCAGATCCATCCCGTGAGCAGCTGGCAGGGACGTGCTGGGAGGGGCTCGGTGCTGCCACAGAGCTGCTCGGGCTCCCCAGGGACAGACGAGTGCTCCACCCTTAGGTGGGAACTCCTGCTACCCGAGGAGCATCCCCTGGGCCAAGGAGGGATTCAGGCAGGAAGGTCCCAGAGCAGGGACGGCCACAGTGTGGTTCTGAGCTGGGGCTGCAACAGGTTACTTTTGTGAACTCTTTAGAGGGGACAGAAAAATGGAAAGTCTTAGCCCAGGTGCCATCAGCCTTGACCAGGGGCACCTCTTGCTCTTAAATTCCCTGAGTTCACTGGACCTTCCTGTAAAATCCACCTTGGGATTGCTTTCCCCTTGGGATTGCTCAGACTTCAGATGGCTGGTTATGGTAACTGTGGCTGCTCTGCCCCTTCAGCTCCTGCTGCCAACCACACAGATTAACTTTCAGCACAGCTGGGGGAGAAGAGGCCAGCAGTAATTTGTATCAATTTTGCACATTCAAAAATATAACACAGTTTCAAGGTAACAGTACATAACATACATTTTCAAGTAACATTATCCCCAGGTCCACCAGGTGTCCATCACCTATCCAGTGGTAACTCAAGCAGCAGTTCCCAAGATTGTTGTCACAGAATCCCAGAATGATTTGGGTTGGAAGGACTTTAAACCACATCCCATTCCACCCCTGCCATGGCAGGGACACCTTCCACTGTCCCAGTCTGCTCCAAGCCCTGTCCAGCCTGGCCTTGGGCACTGCCAGGGATCCAGGGGCAGCCACAGCTGCTCTGGGCACCTGTGCCAGGGCCTGCCCACCCTCCCAGGGAAGGATTTCTTCCCAATAGCCAGTCTAAGTCTCAGATATAATTCTTAAACCCCAACACTGAACATTTGTAATTCAGTAACAGCTCTCAGATGTTGACAGTACAATGCAATCCAGTTCATTTCTGAGGTTCAGACAGGATAAAGAAAAGTCAGTTTAATCATGAGAACCTCCTGTATTTGCTTCAAGTCTGATACCAGCTGTTAATAAAAAAAACAGGTTTAAACCACACACTTCTTCAAAGAGAGAAAATATTTATCTGTCATCAGTTTCTGCACTACAATTACTATACTCAAGGATAATGAACACTAAGGATAATCCAACACTTTCAGGTTCCATGGTGCTGAAGTGTGTTCTCTCTCTCTCTCTAGGTTTTCAATCCCGCATATTCAAGATGAGAAAGCTCTTTTCTTTTGTTCTTCACGCTGTCCTGGGCTCTGCTGGTGCTGTCTTATTAAAATCAGGTTAACACAGACTTATTTCTCAGAGGCCACTTTTCATTACGCAGGTGTCACATGCTTTGCTAAATTTCACTGCTTCACTTCTGACAGAATCCAACTCCACAGACCAGAGCAGAACCTAGGAGCACACATTTACTTTTTATTCTGAGCCACTGCGTCATCAGCTGGTTATTTTAAACTTTGTTCCAAGAGGCTGAGCCCAGGAGGCCAAGACTTTCCACTTAATAGGACTGAACAAACTCCTCAAGTTGTTATTAGGTGTCTGCTTCTGCATCATCATTAGCAATAATGATTTATAGTTCAGAAAGCCTCTCTGTCCCATAAGGTTCCTATTTTCACTCCATCACTAACACACACGCAGGGCAGTGGAGGCATCCGTGGCAGAGAGAGCCACGGGAGCTTATGAAGTATTTATCAGTAAGTGGTAAAAACTGTAAAACTTGCAATATGGATGGTAAAATACTGTTAAAAAGAGCTATAAAAGTAAGTCATTGTAATTTGAGGTTACTAATATTGCAGTTACCCCTGGCTAGTGTTCTTGGCATTGTTAGGTATAATATGTAGAAGGTCACAGACCCCAGACAGAATTAAACACACACAGCTTATGGACTGCAGAGGAGGTTCTCAGGAGAACCAGTTTTGATGAAAGAGTTCTGACTCTTTCCAGCCCCCAACTTCTTCTTTGGGCCCTAACAGGCAAACAAACCAAACCTTTCAGCTGCTTTTTGGGCTGTGACCCACACCCTGAGATTGCTCAGACCCCACTGCTCTCCCTCAAGCTCAGCCCTCTCATGAGCAGCCTCAGGGAGGGTTTGTCCCTGACACTGCCTTGCAGGGGTGAAATTTGTCACCCTGGGCAAACAAGTGAAAGAGAAGACTGTGCCCACCTCACCTGGGCTTGTAAAGTTTAAATACTCTGTTAAAAAGTCACAGTAGCTACGGATTAAAAAAAAAGGGAAAGTCTCTTCAGAAAGTTTTTGTCACCACTGCTCTTCAGATGCTGTCTTTAGAAAGCAAACCCCTTGCCTACATCTCCAAGCAGTGTCTGTAGGCTGTGCATTCAACTCCTCACCAAATTCCACCACTATTCCCCTTTCAGCTGTGACTCCACATCACTTAAAATAACTCCACAAAGGCATCCACTTTGTCAGCACACTGGACCTTACTCCAGCTCTCTCGTCCTTCTTAGACAAAACACAGCAAAACAGCACTATAATTACACAAACTCTTAATTAAACTGAAGAATTTAAAGCACCTCCAATGTTTTTATTACCAGCAGCAGTGCCATTCTATCAGGATGACAGACTTACATGTATTACTGAGCCCCTAATTAGCAATTGCTTTCCTAGTTAATAACTACTAAAATGCTGTCAGGAAATATGTTTAAAATACATATTGCCATGACATTCTGTGTCAGTACCTAGCAGGTGATGAGGCAGCAGTGGCTGGAGAGGGGCCTCACCCCCTGTCCTAGAAGGGCACCAGCTGGGTCAGATCCTGCTCTTGCCTCAGCACCAATCCCAAATCCTTGCACAAGGCAGGGCTGGCTGCTGGGATTGTCCCCCCATCTCGGAGCTGTTGGACCCTGGGAGCATGGCATCCTCCCAGCCTGCTGCTGGGAAGTGTCCCAGCCTGTTCTCACCCTGTTCCAGCCCACTGCTCCCTGGAGCTCTCTGCCCCGGGGTTGTTGCTGCTGCCCAGCTCACACCCTCCTCACCCCACAAAGAGGTGCCAGCAAGCCCTGATGACACTTTTGGCTGGGCCAAAGGACAGCCACACCATCAGTGTCCATCAGGGGAAGGGGCACAGCTGGCTCCTGTTATCCCACTGCAAACCCCCATGGAGTAGCACTTTGCTCATGATCTCCATGCCCATATTCACACAGTTATGTGAAAGCCTCCGTTTTCCCTCAAAGAAGGAAAATTCCTCTAAACAGAGTCCCCTCACAGTTGCAAGGACCAGTTTGAAAACACAAAATGAGAACCTGGATACCCAGCAGATGATGGGGTGGGGGCAGTGGGACCTGGCCTGGCAGTGGAATGCCCATGCTCCCCTGCACATGGACTCTCTTATTCCTGGAAACTCCACTGCTGTGACAGAGTTAACCTGGATTTAAACCACAGCAGGAGCAAATGTGACTCCAGATTCCTCACAGTTACTCATGGCCCATATCCAAACCCACAAATTCTATTGTGAAGCTTTCCTTTAATAATCACTGCATAACACACATACCACCAGCACACACCTCTGGGAACCAAATTCTGTTTCATCCGTGGCCAGATCAGATCTTCCCTGGGGTTTTCCATGCCTGGAACAGCTAATTTTCCTGCTCATAAACAACACAACACCTAGAAACACTCACTTAGAAACAGTCAGAAACAATTTCCAACCCCCTGGATCCTGAGTTGGAGCACTAATGCTTCCCTCTTTTGCATCCCGTGGCTGCAGGGTTAATAACAGGGGCTCCTACACAATATCAGCGTTGTAATTGAGAATGTGGTCCTTGTAGAAGATGTTTAGAAGGAGGGAAGAGCTTTGGATGGAAGAAGAGGAAATAATGGATTCCTTGCCCCTTCCCGTTTTTCCTTGCCTATTAAAATAGTTCACAATAAAATCAAAATTATTACTTTGGTATTCAAGAAATTTTATATTCAGCTTCCACTGGGGGAAATGCTGCTCTTTCCTATTAATCCAGGACTTTAAAATGACAACAAGTACATTAACGAGGTGTCTGTGTAATAAAACCCCCACACTGATCAGGGATGCATATTTATGTGGCGAACTTAGGATGCTTCAGTTTTACTGGCAGGAATGGATGCCTGCTCCTTCACAGCTTGGGATGGGCATTTTAATGTAAAAAGGAGAACGTTTCCATGGTGGCCAGGCCTCCAAACCCAGCACTCCCTAGACACCTCTGAGCTTTGCCCCCTGGGCTCTGAGCAGTCAGAGTCCCAGTGGGTTTGCTGGAGAGAAGTTAAATATGGGCTGGGATCATTTTTGCTGGAAAGGCAGGGTGGGTGCCACGCTGCATCCCTGCGGGACCAGAGGGTCTCAGCCCCAGCACACTGCAGCAGGACCTGGCCACACCACAAGGCAGAGCTGTGGTGCCCCAGCACAGCTTCCCTGCCACCACCACGCCAGGCTCCTGCCCAGTGCTGACTCAGCAGCTGAGCCATTTCTGGGAGTAGAAAGCACTGGTGAGACGTGAGGGGGATTGGGAAGCTGGTGATGGGCAGTGAATCCTTTTGCTTAGTCCATCTGCTGAGAATGACTTTCAAATAATCCAAGAACACAACAAGGCTCTGAAAAGGAGCCCTATTTGTGTTTATTAGGTGGAGAACAAGGGTACTTCTTCAATCAGTGAAATTCTCTGTGTGAAATGGAGGTTTCTTCACCCTTTTATATTGTCATTTAATAACCTCCTAAGTGAAGAATTATGAAACCGAGGTAATATTGAACTGATTTTCATATTTCCAGTAATGCAGTTTTTCTGCTTTGCTAACTTCTAGACACTCAGCTCATATTCTACCCACATCTTTAAAGGTCATTGCTCCCATTGGACTTTTGAGGGGGTGGTTGGTAGATAGAGATGCAACTGCAAAAAGGCTCATGGCTGCTTAAGTTCCTTCCTTCATCAGTGTTTCCTCTCCTTAAAAAGTGAGAAAGCTGCTGTGTCTCTGTAGGAAAGGTTCTGAAAGGATTCTGGAGGCATACAGAGTCTTCAACAAAAGTTTCAAAGCAGCTTCATCATTTGCAGTGAATACAAGTTTTTGACTGCTATGTAGGAAGAAGCTTGAATAAGCTCAGATCTCCGAATTGAAGGTTTCTCTAAAGAAAAAGCTCTAGAAATGCCTGCATTTAGATGGGGGGAAACGAGTGTGAATCAAGAACAAAGGCCCGAGACCCAGCGAGAGGGAATAACCTTTCAGATCAAGCTGGTTTCCCCATCTGAGAGAGTTCCAGCCTGCGCCTTCCCATTTGATGCAAATGTCTGTCAGAATGGCACTACTGGATAATAGATAAAAGATTATCTGTGACATTATGAAAAATGAAAGCTTCAAAATGGCTACAAGTTCCAAAAAAAAAAAAAAAAAACAATCAGATAGCCTTTCTGAAAAGCAACAATAGCCCCTCTGGTTTATGCAGCACCTCGAGCTGGGCATCGGCGCTCGAACGCCTTCCCCGGCTCACCCCTGGGCAGCAGCTGCCCCACTGCCTCCTTGGGCAAACAACCCCAGTTACGCTTCTGATGGAGCACCTCTCCTACCAGGAAAGGCTGGGGCAGGCTCCAGGATGACCTCAGAGCCCCTTCCAGTGCCTAAAGGGGCTCCAGGAGAGCTGGAGAGTGACTTGGGACAAGGGATGGAGGGGCAGGACACAGGGAATGGCTTTAAACTGGAAGAGGGGAGGTTGAGATTGGATATTGGGAAGAAATCCTTCCCTGTGAGGGTGGGGAGGCCCTGGCACAGGGTGCCCAGAGCAGCTGGGGCTGCCCCTGGATCCCTGAAGTGGATCCAAGGCCAGGTTGGACAGGGCTTGGAGCAGCCTGGGACAGTGGAAGGTGTCCCTGCCCATAGCAGAGGGTTAGAACAAGATGGTCTTTAAGGTTCCTTCCAACCCAAACCATTCTGTAATTCCATGATTCCTTTCCCTCAACTAGAAATGGTGACAAATTCAGCTGAAGTAGCTCCACATGCAGCACCCTTGATTTCACAGGAGAATTACCCATTCAAGGCAGGGATTTCCAGTGCTGGCAAGAATCAGATTTTCATACCAACCCTCCCGGGCCTGCCCAACCATTGCTCTTTCACTTAGCAGAGCAGGCCCAGGTGGTGACACCTTTCCTTCACAGATCTCTGCCCTTCACCTCCCAGCGAGGGGAAGCTGCAGGTTCCTGTAGCAGCGGTGTCCAAACGCTCCCCGTGTGCAGCCCCAGCAGCTGCTCAGCTGGAGGGGCTCATGGCAGGGGACCCAGCCTGCCCCAGCTGCAGCCAGGACTCCCACCACGTTCAGCAGGGAGACTCAGCACATCTGTGCAAGTGTTTGTCTCATTCAGCTGGTGTAAATTGGCACAATTCCACTGACATCAGCGAAGTCACACTGAGTTATATAAACTGATGATCTCAGCCCTGTAATTACACACCATTTCCTATCTACAAATACTGTCCTGTACAGCACGATCCCAGTTACCCTGGACATTCCTCCTGCATGCTGGGAGAGCCCAGTCCTTCTGGCCTGGGAGTACAATCTAATGGATTTACACCTTTACATTCACAGCAATGGAGCACCTCACATTAAACACAAAGCTCAGCTTAACTATGCCAAATTCACAGCTAGTGTTTTCATTAAGTGAAAGCACAGTGCAGGTCAAGCAGTACAGATGCTGCTCTACACCTACATTTCTCATTGCTCACTCATTCTGCGTGGTACTGCACAACTGACATTTGGGCACTCGTGTTGGAAAAGCTGGGAAATGATACTGAAAAAGTGGAAAACAAGCCCTGACTGGCACTGGGATGGTGCAGTGACGGGGGACAGACAGCTAGTGAGACAGAAATAATCCTTCTGCCTGGAATGATTATCCCTCTGTTCTGGCAGGAGGATTGATCGCTCGTGAGCACATGTGGTGACAAAGCCAACACGTGCCAGGACACACCTGTGTGTCTTCTGCAACAGTGCCACTGGGTGAGGGAGACCTTCAGCCTTCACCACCAGCCTTAGCAAACCACCAGTTGCTGCAGAGTCCCTCACTGGGAGCACATTCTGGGACCGTTTCTGTCCATCCCTGAGGACCAGCTAAATCCCCTGGAGCTGCAGCAGCTGAGGACACCAGCACAGGGCGAGCCAGGCCCTGTGGAAGGGTCCTGCTGCTCAGAGGGGTTGGTTTATCTGCAGAGCTGGTGTGCCCGGAGCCCCGCTGCAGCCGGGGAGACCCAGTGGAGTGTGCAGAGAGGCTGGGATCCAGCAGCACTGCCCACATGGCACTTAATTCAGGCAGATAGAACCAGTCCACTGTTAAATTAACAACTGTGAACGGCGCAGGGAATTGGGCTGAGGCTGGAGCTGTTGAAGTTTGATTTGGGCTGTCTCTTTTTGCTGGGCAGGGCAGTGTTCCAGCGCTCCAAGGTGAAAATGCGTTTGTGCTCTTCAGTAACTCTGAATAAGCACAATCACTTTTAAAATTGAAACCCATATCACACAATTCCCAGGGAAATGACAATATAAGAGAGCTCCAGCTAAAGCCCCTCGGTGTTCAAAAAATGAGCTCTCCATACAGTGAAGGAACTGTGCTTCCCTGGCCAATGTCTGCAGGGCAGAATTGGGATGAAAAGTTCCCTGTCCCAGGCTACAGAACTATCCAGAAATTGCAGGCTCACAGTCCATCTAGGGTTTAATTAATACATCCTCAGAAAGCCACAGCACACTGGCTGTTGTTAGAGATGCTGATTTTTCAGTGTGGTTGAAGCTTCATTTATGATTTCAGTAAAAGCTCCATTTTTTTCTTCTCTCTCTAGTTAAAAAATGAGCCTCTAGCTACAAATTGGACGATTACAGACAGTATTGTAGAGCAGCAGTAAAAAAGTGTTAATGAGCTGCAGGATATCAGAAGCAAAAAAGAAAGTATTTCCCCCGCAGGCCAAACAAAATTAATTTTAAAAATTAATGTAAACCACTAATGCAGCAAGTGCTTCCATTAAATTATGAGGCTCTGACATGTACAATGCAATATTTTTGCCATTGAATTTGTTATCTAAAAGGTGTTCATTGTTTATTATGGTGTGAAAAGCTGTTTTGCTCCAGATAGGCTGGTTCATTAAGGAACTGGATCCTTGCCATAGCCCTATTTCTTAGCAATGAAGCGATGCCCTGTAGCAAAAAAATACAGAGAGCAGCTCTCTGTTTAATATCAGAAATGTAAATCAAAATACTCCAGTCTGCTTTTCAAATGGCTTTTGGTCTTTACAGAGATGAAATTCACCCCAAATATTTCACATTTCTGGCTGGTCAAAACGGCTTCTCCAAATTCCAGCTCTGCTAAATTATTATCATCATAACAATCCCTGTCAATGAGGGGTTTGTAATGCTCATGCTATTAAAACACTTTTAATTCTGCTGCTTCATTCATCAAACTGTAACAGGTTTGATTTTAAGGAGGGAAAGAAAACCATGTTTTAACTGCCTAAGGAGAAAATAACGTTCTGATAAGAACCCAGATATGAATTACACAAAAGCTAGTGGCTTTTAATATTTCAGGGTTGAAAATTTCACATAACTGGATTTTGACGTTCCAGTGTGTGCTGAATAGGATCTTTTCCAGCAAAGACTCCCAGTGGGGTTAACAGTGAGAATTGGGGTTGGACCCGTGGGCATGGGACCTTGCTGGGGGAACTGGAGCAGGTATGGCCTGAGGGACAGGAGCAGGTATGGCCTGAGGGAACAGGGCAGGGCAGGGACACAAGAACAAGGAAACAACAGCTGCTTTTGTTTCTTGATGTGGATAGGAAACATTGGAGCTCTTTCGTCTGAACAACAGTGGGGAGAGGGAAAACAAAATCTAACCAAAAGCCCTCTGTTGGCATATAAAAAATTACTCTATTTAGCAAAATTAGATACTTTGTTGGCCTTCATTTATGAGCCAAAACACCCTGAGGGGGACTACTTACCAACTTTAATTAGTAATAAAAAGCTTACAAGTGCCAGGGGAGCCAGAACTGGAGTCCATGGGCCAAATCCTTCGCTCAGATTACATCAGTTTGAATTTGGGATCTTCTTAAGTTCAAAGAAGTTGCTTTGTGCTTTCCATGGGACAGCTTGGTGGCCTCAAGTCACACCAAAGGCGGGAGAGCTGTGCTGGGAGTGATGCAGTGGGACACTGACATTTGACCAGGTTTAAAAGATTGCTGTCTGGAGATTTTTATGTTCTCAGGGCAAGAGCTGCTGAGGATGAGTGACTGTGTGGGGTTTGCAGGCAAGGTTTGGGCAGCAGGGAGGCCACAGGGGTGGCTTCTGTGGGGAGCTGCTGGAAGCTTCCTCCATGTCCAAGGGAGCCAACACCAGCCGGATCTCTCCCAGGGAGATCCATGGGGGAGCAGAGACCCCCCTGCAGCCCCAGGAGGAGCCCAGGGCACAGCAGGGGGGTCTGAAGAGGCTCTGACCCCACGGGAAGCCCCTGCTGGAGCAGGGTCCTGGCAGGGCCTGTGACCCTGTGGAGAGAGGAGCAGGGTCACCTGCCTGGAACAGGTTTGCTGGAAGGACTCGTGACCCCACGGGAGGGACCTCACTGGGGCAGCTCCTGAAGGACTGACCCCATGGAAGGACTGACCCCATGGATAAAGGGATCCACACTGGGGCAGCTCCTGAAGGACTGACCCCATGGAAGGACTGACCCCATGGAAGAACTGACCCCATGGAAGGACTGACCCCATGGATAAAGGGATCCACACTGGGGCAGCTCCTGGAGAACTCTCCCCTGGGAGGGACCCTAGGTTGGAGCAGGGGCAGAGTGTGAGGAGTCCAAGCCCTCTGGAGGAAGGAGCAGCAGGGACAATGTGTGATGGACTGACCACAGCCCCATTCCCATCCCCCTGAAGTGCTGAGGGACAGGATGGAGAGAAAATGCAGAGCAAGTAGATCTTGCAGGGAACACACTGGGATTTGCCACCTTGCTCAGACTCAAGTTTCATACATCTGCCAATATATGGGCTTGAAAATGAACAGCATCAAAGCAATAAAGGTTGGTGTTCATCCGTGGAAGCCTCAGAGATATCAGCATCTCTGTTCTGATGTTTACTGCAGCCATATTAGTTTCTATGGTTAAAGCAGGACAGATATATGTGTATATTTATGTGCATGTGATATTCACATTAAAAATTTCCACATGAACAATCATCCCCTAAAACAAGCAAAGGGACTAACCCTGCTGCCATACACTTGACTGACTGTAGTTTACCTCTCTTGCTGACTTTTAGCAGCCAAGCTCACAGGTGAGGAGATAATTTAGCTCAGTTTTCTTCTACTGATCTGAGAAACAAAGTTTATACAAAGCTTTCACGGTGAAATCAAAAATCACACAAAAAAGCAGGCAGTGCTGGGGGACAGAGCCTGGACATGAGATCAGCCAGAGCATGACTTATCATAAACCTTGCATCAGACCTTCCTGTGAAATCTAATTTCAACTCTCCTGACAGAAACTTTGCCAGTGCCAGACCCAGCTGGGCACTGATAGTCAGTGAGCCACAGCTGAGGCTCTCGTGGTCAGAGGTGTCCTGGTGCAGCATGAGAGACCCCACACCCCACTTCTAGACACCTTCCAGAGCTCCTGAGCAGCCCTGCCAGTGGTGGACTTCCAGCAGTTGCCCACAGAGAAGAGACACCTCTTGTCCCACACGACCTTTGTTTGATTTTACTGGAGAGGAGATGGTCAAAGGTGGAGAGACCCTGGCACAGGGCTGGGCACCCCCTGGATAAGTCAAAGGCCCAAGTACACACATGATTCCACTGTGGAGCCTCTGCACATCACGTGCTTCAGCAGCTCAGCTGAAAAAATACTTGGTTTTGACCCACAGAAGGGTCAGGAAAGAACAAAGAGGCAAGCAAGCAAAATGATTTCCAGCCCTCTCCATCAGGCAAGGGTCTAAATTAGTAGAAGGTAATTGCTGGACAAACTATCTACTATCCATGAAGCAACATCTTTTTGTGCTGTAGCTACCAAAATGCTTCCATTTTCCAGGCCAAGGAGAGTTGACAAACTAGGCCCCAACTTTCTGCCCACTGCAATAGTTTTACAGATTGCAATTTGATATTATCACACATATTAGCCAAAATTCCTTCCTTTTACATTACAAGGGACCCAGACAAGCAACCTTCAGCAGCAACAACACCCAGAAAGGGACCAAGGGACCAGTGTGATGGCTTTGTGCAGACATATTGACCACACACTCACAAGTGCTGCTGTTTTCTGTTCATCAGGTGGAGTCATCTTATATGGACAAATAATGGAAATAAATCAGAATTTAACAATACAGAACAGTGTTTCACTGCTGCCAATCTATCCATTCCTGATGAACAAACACAGGGAAAGCAAGAGGGTGATGGTGATGTGAATGAGTCAAATTTGGTCCCAGCTACACTGGTGTAAACCCAGCGTTAGGGATGACTCTGGAATGACATCCAAGTCCCTGTTTTTGCCATCTGTATTCTGCCTCTGTGGATCTGACCTACATTGTTGGAAGGAGAGGGGTAGCACAAGCATTTGGAAGTGATGCTCCTCTATTAGCGATGAGATTAATTAAGACAATGCTGGGCACTTCTCCACAGTCAGGCAGGGCTGTTAATGGCCATTGATTTTTCTTTTAAACAGCATGTACAAGTTTAAATGGTGTAAACTGCCCCAGATTCCCTTTCCCTACCTTCGTCTCCCCTGCTAGGGGTTAACCTCGCTGGAGATAGGGAAAAAATCAGTCCCCTCCTTCCTTTGCCTGCGGCACCAAGATCAGGAAATTCACTGCTAATCACTGCAGTTGTGATTTCTGATTTCAACTGGCAGCACTGAGAATTGAACTCCAGTCCCCCGAGTACAGCAGGCTGCGCCAGGCAGGCCTTGAGCTTGTTAAAACTGTGGTGCTGCCATGCGGTTATCAATTTTAAATTAATCTCTCCCTCCATGCACACTTATCCTCCTCCACCCTCTCTTAAAGTGGCTGCTAAAAATATAAACTCCAGGATACCTCGCTCTAAGACTTAACTAAGTAAAAATCGGGATACTATTAATTACAGGTTTCCTTCAGCCTCAGCACCTGGAAAAGTGGATTTCTGCACTGTCTCAGGGATTTGCCTAATCCACTTCCTGCAGTAAAGCCGACCACAGCTCTGCCTGTCTTAGCATCCTGCCATGCAAATCCTCCCTCCCACGATGAGCCCCTCTCCGGGAGCGCCCTGTCTCCGGGCTGGAGCAGCTGGGGAAGGGGAGCCTGGCAGCAGAACACCAGCCAGCCGGGAATTGGAGCTCTGTGGGCTGAGTGTGTGCTCTGCACTCTGCCAAATCTGCCCTGCTGAGATGGGCCGGAGGTTCAGACAGCGTTTACTCACTCCCCCTGTCCCCATGTCCCCGTCACACTGCAGCAAACCTGTGCCAAGAGTGAGCATGAGGTGCTGCGCCCCAGGGACAGCCCCTGACTTCAGCCACCGATTGGGGTTGTAAAAATTACCCCCAAATCCAACTTAATGGCTTGGCTCCCTCCCCATGCTGGAGTCTGAGTGTCTGCCACTGCTCAAGAGCAGCCTGGCTAACGTGGGCCAGGGTTTGTAAAGCCTTTGGAGTTGGCCGTGTCCACCTGAAATAACAAATACCTGCACGCTGGCACGGAGCACGTGGCAGCCCTGGCTCTTCAGGCAGGCCCTTGCAGCTTTGTCTCCTGCAGCTGCAATTGCTGCCCTGGTCAGACTGCAGGGGCACCCAGGGGAGGGCACCTGGCTCTGGAGGGGCTCAGGAAAGCAGTCAGCTGGCATCTGAGCAGGGGCCACACCACCACCTCAGTGTCAAATGTGAAAATCTGTGGAGGTGAGTTTATAAATGACTGCAGGCATCAGCATCCAGTTTGGAATCTATAAACATATGAAATCTGTTAGTACTTTATTTGTAATGATACTGCCAACAGACTGCCCCCCCCCAAAGGTCACAGCACACACTCAGCATTAAATTGCAGTACAACAAATCCTCAGCTATCCATAACCTACAAAATGATAGGGGCAGGCTGGAAGGGGAGACTGGGATAAAGCAGAAAAAGAAAAAGGTCTAGACACACTTTCCTAAAACTCACTGGGGGATCATTTTAAAATCACTTTATGAGGAAATAATTGAGGTTCTATATACAAAACTCCCTTTAAAAAAAATAGTAACACATTTGACAACCTTAGAAAGTCACAAGGTTGTTACAGAGAAGAATGGGCCTCTGTTTGGGAATTTAAATACTATGTGGCCCAAATTCATAAACATTTAAAATTTTTAAAGCCGTTGGGAATAAAAGAGCAAAAAAGGCAAAACCAGACAGGGCCAACTAAGGAGGAAAAAAAAACCCAACAACCAAAACTGAACTGCCAAGTGAATGAAAACCATCTCTGCAGTAAAACCCCCTTTCCTCACTCTGTAATGATCCAGCCCTGAACGCTGCCCTTCAATCCACCACAGAACAAACCCACTGTTGTGCACATGACACAGCACAGACCCACAGCATAAACCCACTACTGCCTGCATCCCACTCCACAGCAAGTGGAATTCATTCCAGAGCCACCAGATGCAGCATTAGCCCCTGAAATACAGCAGCTCTTCTCAATCAACAGGGAAGAGCAGCCTGTCACTGTCTGACTGGATGTGCCCTGCCCAGGAGGACCTGGGGACCACCGATCATCATTCCACCTCCACACGGAGCCAGGAGGTTACCGACCCCATTGCTTTCAAGGGAACACAATATAGCTGAAAAAAATCACTGCAGAAAATAATTTGTTATTCTTCTTATGCCTCTCCTTTGTTATTCTTCATGTCAGAGCTGCTTCTCCATGTCACTTGTGGAGAGAGGTCCAAGCAGAAGAACCACACAGATAACTCTGCACTGAAACTTTACCAAGTTCTTCCTGATAACAGATTATTTCAAAAATATCCATCAAAATGTAAGCCCAGGAAGGGACTTTGGGAAATTCTGGCTGTGGATCAACTGACTGGTCAGTATCTCCACGGAACTGACCCAAACACATAGCTCACCTATCACTCCAACTTCAGAGAGTTTGGGTTCTTACCTGAATTTCATGGCTCAGTCCCATTTCTAATTGTGCCTAAATATATCCATCCGTGCTATAGAGCCTGACTTCCTTCTGGCCAATCTCAGCTGCCTTTTTGACCTGCACACCCTGCGGAAGCACTGAGATCAAGAAAGTTGTGCCTACTGAGTGTGAGGATTAGTGAAAAAACCCACTCAGAATGTCAATGAGTTCGGGGCATCACACACTTCCGCCATTAAAATTCAGTAGGTTTTCTGGTCCTTCTGGTCTCGGTGCATTTGCATAGTATAGGGTCAGAGAGACATCCTGATTCCACTATAGCTGCTCTGTTTAAAGGGTCAGAACAGTGACATACGAAAATAACCCAACTTTAATTGATACCTGGGCTGTTGAATTTGAAACTCCCCCTGGCCCCATCTCTTGTATATCTAATGTACAGTGTACTCAACAGCAGATGCCAAGAAGGCAGACTGGTCTCTCAGTTACATTAGCAAAGCTTTAAAAATAATTGTTGAATTGTCCACAAGATGTCCACCCTACTTTTCAAGCACCTGAATCTCCTGGTAATCACCACTGCAGCAGTAAATGTTCTCAGGGCTGGCAACCTATCTAATTGTGAATCCCAAGTGTAGCATCTCAGGAGATCCCAGGGAGAAAAAACCCATGTTTTTTAGTTCAGGCTTCTGTTATTTTAACACTTTATCAGAGGTCCGGTTATGACTCAAACTTTAGCAAGAGTAGCAGAGATGTGGGTGTATTTATTAAGTTCTTTCCTGGTTTTCTTAGCTGATGGCTAATTCCACTCAGAAGAGCAAAGAAAGAATACCTGAAGAGTTACAGCAGAGCAATTATAAGTGCATTACTGTTTAACTACTCATCAATTCGTAACTATCATTTCTGTGACATTTTCTGTGATTCAGTTCAGGCTCAGGTCTGGGACAGAAAAAAAGGAGAAACATTGTTTACCCCTGAGTCACTCAGCTGAAAAAATCATGAAATTCTGATGGAAACCCATCCCATGAACTATGAAACCGTATCGCTCCTGCATTTGTTGGTGATGTAGAGGGACCACTGCGCTTCTTTGCATTGAAGAACAAGACAAAAAACCCCATTATTTCATCTCCTAGCATTCCTAAATGCTTTACCGGTTCCAACCCTTTAAAGCTTCCATTTTTGAAAAGAAGTGCTTTTCAAAATTAAATGCTGTGGGTTATTGGGATGTGTCATGAACAGGGAACAATAAGCTGTATAAATGAGTGCAAAGAATAAGGGGATGAAGCTGCAGCCCCTGAGTTTGTAACTGAGAAGCACTGAGTGGCCACACTTGCAGGAAAATGCCCAGAGTGCTGCTGTGCTGGCAGCAGCTTTTGCTGCGTTGGTGTCCTCGCTTCTCTACAATTCTGCTGCGGCAAATACTTCATTGAAACTCTCATTACTGGTCGTCGCTTTTCCATTAATGGCCTTCATATGTAGGAAAAAACCAGGAACCTTCTTCCAGGCTAAACAGGTTCAAAAATCACTGTTCCAACCTACAAAAGGCAGGTCAGGAGAGACACAACTCACCTTACTCACAACTACACAACTGAGGAATGTTCCGAAGGCTTTCAGATTTTCCCTCTGTTTGTCCCCAAAAAAGCCCTTTAAAGGATCGACTAAACAAACACCCTGTGAGTGCCTCAGAAGGGACCTCTCAGTGAGCCCATTAGGGGCGTGTTTGGATGCAGAACCCAGAGTACATTACAGGTTATTTGTGAAGCTGGAGCGATGTGCTCCTAATGGGTACAAGGATGTGCTGACATCGGAAGTAAGGCTGACAGGTCTGCAGTTAACTGTCACTCCCATCACAGACTTAATAGCTTTGCCAGGCACCCTCTAAGCAAATGAAGAGAAGAAAGCTCTTGCTGTGTGACAGCATTGGAAAAGAATGCATGTGAATGTCATTCTGGTATTGAAAGTGTCAGGTGCCAGCCGAGGAGCCCTGATCAGATAGACAAGCATCGTGCTGGATGCTTTCAGGTTATTTGAAGCCTGTCATTTCTATTAGCAAGCTAACCACAAGTGGAATCCTTCATTAGTTTGTTTTGCTTAGTACTGAAGCGTCAGGGGATGGAGGCCTGGGCCCTTTTGGCTTTCTCCTTATTAACAGCTCATGATGGCTGGTGAGCAGAGGGGACCACGGGCTCCTTCCCCTCCATGCCTGCTCATTAGTGCCT